>MQRK01011928.1:0-23363 GCA_001938485.1 Girardia tigrina | reverse complement strand
CCGCGACCGTTGCTATGGTAATCGCGACCGTTGCCATGGTAACCACGATAACCTATACCGTTGCCATGGTAACGGCTAGGGGGGGGTGTAGGCAGAATGCCCATTTTCTCCCTACTGTAGTTCGCTTTGCCTTTAACTCCTTCGCGAGGGCTAAGGAGGTGAAAAAGTTATCCGCTGTTAGGTTGTGTCCCTTACCTACATACGGTCTGATTAGCTCCGTTGTTACGTGATGACTGAGTTGTTTGTTGTGTGGCCTGAAGCTATCTTTTCCTAAGTATGGTTGAGCATTCAATATGTACTTAGTTGCTGTATCACACATAAGCCAAAATTTTATCCCAAACTTGTCGAGTTTATTGGCAATATATAGTATGAACGGACAGCGGTATTTGCTAGGCAAGAGTTGTTCATCGATCGTAAGCTCCACGCCTGGATGGAAAGCAGATTGACATTTTTCTATGAATCGATCAAAAAGCCATGAAATCATGGTAAACTTATCATTTTTCAATCTTTCTCTTCTTGTAGATTTGTCATCAAAACGTAGATATCGCATTATATCTTTGAATCGATCACGTGACATGGTGGAAGAAAAAATTGCCATTCCCAAATTCCTGCTCCACAATTTGGTTAATGGAATGTTGGAGGCACAACATGCACGGCGAATGAACAGCAAACCAATAAATGCTTGTAATTCGCCAATTGAAATTCTCCAAGTGTCAGCTCCAAGTCGTCTTTGCACCTCTCTCTCTGTGCATTTTGAAACGTGACACAGCATGCTGTCATCAAATAAAATGTTAAAAGCACTGTATTCGTCAGGATTGATAGAACGGAGGGTTTGGGGTGTGTATCCACTTTTTCCAGTGAAAACATTGTAACCTGGGATTCTACCACTCACTTCGTCATTCATAGCAACCGATTTCCAGAGTGTTCCATCTTTCCCTTGCATTTCCTCTGTGAAAATTGTCTCTTCTAAACACGAGTCGCTATCGTCCAAACTTTCATCATTCTCTTCCAAATCACTACTGTCTGATTTATATACTTTTTCTTCACAGCTATTATATGTGCTAAGATCATCGTCACCTGACTCATTATCATTTATAGTCCATAGTGAGCGTAAAGCTTTTGTCGCAGCTAATCTTCTTTCACGTCCGTCAGCTTCCATTCCAAGAATTCCTCGTTTTTCGCTTGATGTTTTCTTTGATGAAAGGCCACGTCCAAGAATTCCACCCTCGCCACTTGATTCTTTCTTTAATAACAGACCACGACCAGGAGCTACGCCCATGTGGCTTGAATTTGCTTCCAACAGGCCGCATCCACTTCCCTTGGTTGGCAGAATTCAACGCTTTATTCTCTCTCTCAATGGCAAGATTTCATCTTCACTTGATGACTCACTCTTCTCAACACATGACTGAACTGGTATGTGAGGCCAAGTATGGATGAAATAATGATTGTGCATATGATCTATCTATGCCTATAATAAGAGCAAAAATGTGAATACTTTATGTATAGCTAAGCTTTATAAAACTTCAATAATCAATAAATGTTTGAAAATTAAATTTCATCCGTGGATCAATAAAAATATTTTTGACAACAATAATTAACGAATCATGTTATTCATATAATTGAGGACCTGTATTAATCAAAAAATCAAATAATTTTTTTCACGAAAATATATAATTTCATTTTCAAAAGTGGCTATCTATAATGAATAATAGTTTAAAATTTTTCGTTTATCTGACTCAAAAGTTGGATTTGCCAATAACAAAAAATAAAATCTAATGCCGTACTACCCCTCCATAATATACGTGTGTGTGATCCTGGAAGTGACTATAAATGCCACATTTAATCGAATTTATTGACTTGATACAGTTCTGTAAGTGAAAATAAAATTTGAGAAGAAAAATCATCAATAGTTATGTATGTGGTCAAAATGACCACATCCGTCCTTTTAGGTAGTTCAAATGTACCGTCTTTCCAGTGTTAAAGAAATATAAATACTATCCTTAAGGCAGTTTCCAACCTGTTAGGCGCGCCCCCCAGGGGGGCATGCAACTGTTTCCAAAATATAATTTTCGAATACAAACCAAAAAATCGAAAAGGTGTCACAAAAAAATTTTTTGATAGGATGGCGCTCCAATTTTTTTACAATGGGGGCGCCGGTACAAAAATGTTTGAAACCACTGCCTTAAGGTAATATTTTATTTGTAATTATTCAACATAAATGCCCAACAACTAATATACAAAATAATTAGTGATCTCTAATCAAAATGTAATATCCGTACAATAAACTTTAAAAATTGAGTGAAGTCCTTTATACGGTACTTACCTCGCTTTGAGTTTTAGTTTTATATTGAAATAACCCTTAAAAACTAAGGCAGGAAAATAAAATACGTTTATTCTCTCATTAAAGTTCTGCACAGTGGCTAATCGAAATTCATACATTACTTTATTTATTTATGAACACTTTATGATATCCAATTGTCTGAAGTTTAACAACAATTGAATACATACATATGCTCTATAGAGGAAAAAGTTCTTAAAATTAAGTCTATTTTCGAAAAATGCAAAAATATGTATGGCATAGGGTATTCAATCCCGGGATTTTTGGATTGTATTCACGGGATTGGACTATCGGGATCCTGGGATTCAGTGATGATTTTCTTTAATTAATTGTAATCACTTTCTTACTTGTGTGCGTGAAAATTTTATTTTGACTCTGCTAATGTCGTCGCACAGCACTCGTCTTCATTCTTCGAGCTACTTTTAGTATGAATGACATGTGAGATGTAAAATAAAAGATTTTCTCCAAGATTTGTTTTTTGTTTATTTTATATTTATGTATTTTTGTATATGTGTTTAAGAGTTTTCTTTATTTCGATAATTAAAAATTTTCTATCAATGTTAAAGAATTACAATGAAAATACAATACATTTTTCCTATAATTCAATTGAAAATAATGTACATATTTTTGTGCGTTATGTTTTTGTAAATAAAACATACGTTTGAAATATATTATATTTACATTATATTTTTACCTTGATTAACATATTTACGTTTTCTACAGTGTAATAAAGTGAATTATAATTTTAAATGATTAAAATTGTTATCGTCTTTGAAATAGAATTGTTATTATTTGAAATAGTGTAGTAAAAAGTTGTAGTAAATCAAAAAAATTTTATATCCATGATTTATGTGGATAGAAATCTACTGGATTAGACGTTTTTTGCCAAATTGTTTTTTTGATTTACTAGTTTCATCAAAGTTTGGAGAAAATTGATTGAGTAAACAGACTTCAAAAATACGTTTCTAAATTCCATGGATATATATATGAAAAGCAAGCTAATATAAAGCATGGAAAAAAAGTTAAATTAGCATTAAAATTGTGAGGAATGTATTGAATTGTTTGTTGATATTGTACATGTTGTATGTTGATTCGGATTGTGTCTCTCTTACCCAGATGGATGATTGGTATTTTCTTTGATTCCTCCTAATTAAAAATAATTTAATTTAATTTTAAAGTAAAAAGATTTAAAATACTTTTTGAATGTAATACAGTCGATTCCGAATAACTCGATATTCTTGGGACTTCCGAAACTTATCGAGTTAAACGAATATAGAGATAAGCAAACAACAACATATTTCCCTTTCCCGATATCCATGTGTTGAGAAAAATCAGTAAGCTTTCTGGACAGGCATGATGTACTACGGAATGTACATATATATATTTACAGAGGTTGATGTGTACAGTAATAAGTGTTAAAAAGCAATAATAAACAAATAATAATTTATACTAGGTTTCAACAACAAATCATAAAAGTATAAATACAACAATAACGATAAATAAAATTAGTCCTTTATTCAATTAATTAACTTCACATTTTTAATGAGCAACCCAGACATTATAAGTACTGATTATGTAATGTTTGCTTCACTCTAGCAGAGGCAGATTCTTCGACAAAGTTTAGAAATCTGCGAGCCATGTTCACTTGATCTGTCGTTTCATCACCCGACTGGAGAACGAATCTATGAAGTTTTATGGCTGCCAGCAGCGCTTCTTTTAACGATACATTGGGATCTATGTCCTCCTCATAGCTTTTGCTTCCATCATCACTAACTGATCGCACTAACTTCTGATGCTTAGCAACTTGCTTCAGTATATCGCCATCAGTGATTTCCACTATCACCTGGACGTAATCATCAACAGAAAAGAACCAACGTTTCCAGAATGCTTAATAATAATAATACTTAATGCTTAATTAGAATAAGCAGTCTAATTAAAATGTTGTCGAAGTTATTATTGTTTTTGTAAGGTTCAGAATCACGTTCCTCTCTATCAGTGAAGCCAGCCTCATGAAAACAGTTGATGATGGTACTCGATTTCACCAAGTCGCATAATTAGCGGAGAAGTATTATTGCATCCAGAAGGTTGAAACAGAAGTCAATATTCTCATCATGTGATCTGAGGCGGTTTAAAGCAAGTTTTCTACGGTAAATGTGCTTAACGTTCTTGATAATACCGCAGTCCATCGGCTGTGTGCGTGCTGTTGTATTTGCAGGTAGGAAGTGAAGATCGATGTGTTTCAAATCCTAGATGTGAGAGTAGGTGGGAAAATTGTCAACGATTAGAGTTACTTGTCTTGTCAAGATGTTGTCCCGTCGTTTAAGCCATTCTCGGAAGATTGTTCCAGTCATCCAGGATTTCGAATTTGCCAAGTACCTGACTGGTAAATGGTGAACGTTGCGAAAGCAGCTAGGATTGCTAAATTTTCCAATGACAAGAAGGGGGAGTTTCTCCCCTGTCATTAATGCGCCTAAAAATATGGTCACTCACTCCTAGGATTTTTTTTCTCCGTGAATCTTTTCTTTTTTGAAAGCGAGTGTCTGATGTGGTAGAAGTTTCCAGAATAAGACGCTTTCATCTACATTGTAAATGTCCTCAGCCCTGTACTTGCGTAGAATATCTCGCAGACAGTTCTCCTTTTAATCCGAGACCATTTCATTGTTTATAGATGTTTGATTGTAAAAATGAGGAGGGTGACGCTGACGAGACAGAAAACGAGACAGAAAACAGTCAATCATCAAAATCGAGAAATTAACGATCTCAAAGCAAGTCTCAAAGAGAGTCAAGAAAAAGCGGCCGAAAATCGCGAAACAATTGCGATGCTTCAGTCTGAAAAGGAACAACTGACAATCCAAAACCGATTCAATGTACACAAACATTTCTCGGAGATACATGACATGTCCCGCAACCTCAGTCGAAACCAAATAAATCCAATTCAGGAAATGACAAAAATGAAACATCAAATTAAAAAAACGGAAAGTAAATTACTAGAAGAAAAGAAAAAACAAAGTTAAAGATGGATTGAAACAATTGTCAGATAAAGCTAAACTGCAAAGTAAAAATGCTAAACCTACGGATTTATCATTCAAGACAAATCAAGAAACAAAAAAACTTGAAGAATTGAACGTGTAAGAGAGTGTTGTCGTTAATTTTTTAATTTTCAGAAATAAGAATTTTGGTTTTTAAAAATTTCGAATTATAATCGAAACTAAAAAAAATAATAGAAAATAGAATTAAAAAAAAGAAAATAAAAAAAAGAAAATTTGTTTAAATAAAAAATTTAAACTGTTGTAGATTAATAAATTTTGCAAGTTTTTAATTTCTTTTTGATTTAGAATGGAAGCTAATTCCCAACCTAACATGGTGACAGCGCTAGCGGATTCAATCACGAACCGACTGATTCCCGACATGTTCCAGATCGGAGAAGACCTTGAGAAATTTATTTCTCTCTGCAGAAGATATTTTGAAGCAGCGGAATTTAATCAAAAGAAATGGCAAACATGTATTTACTCCATGATACAGGAACACCTCTTGGAAGCATATGAGAACACAGCTTGTAAAGCTGATAATTTTGAAGATCGGCTAAGACTAGCGTTTGAGAAACCGAGAGCAGCTGCGACAGATTGGGAAAAACTGTTGAGTTTTCGCAAAGGTGCTGATAACGCACAGACCTTTTTCAAAAAAGTAGATCGGTTGGTAAAAAATGCGTTGTCGCATAGACTCGAGGAAGAAGATCTAAAAGCTCAAATGTTAATTCATTGCATTTATGATGAAGATGTTGTTCGTGAAATTAAATTACGAAAATTAAAGAGTGTCAAGGAAATATCTGAGTTCGTTGCACTCGTAGACGAAATAAACCACGAAAAGAAGAGCAGGATCAATGCTGTCCGAAGTTATCAAGATGTTGTTCAAAACAGCAGGGCTCCTGAGGTAACTAAAAAATGGATAAATCAGAGTCAGACAAGAAAACAACTCCCAAGAGAGGAATCAACCGAGTCCAAATGTTATACTTGTCATTAACCAGGACATTTCAGCCGAAATTGCCATTAAAGAAGACCTGTGCAGTGTTGGAATTGTAAAGAGACTGGGCACATCAGTCGAAACTGTCCTAACAGACAGTCATTGGTTTGTTGTGCGGAAAAAAGAGACATAGGCGAACTCAATGTCCAGAGATACGCTGTGAAAAATGTGGTCGGAATGGGCATCAAGCAGCGGAATGTTTAGTGAACTCTAGCAGACCGAATAATGGTTACGGCAATGGAAGATCGAGAATGCAGAACAATGATCAAAAATTTAAAATCAACACAATGAACGAAGATGAAGAACGCACATTTGATGATAATGAAGAAAAAAACGATAAGCCGTACCCAAACGACTGGGCTCCGCCAATTGGGGAGTTGGTGGGAGCCGAGTGCCACTGATCTCAGAAGATAATTCCCACGGATTCGGATGCGAGCTGGATGTGCGAATGATGAATAAGGTCTATGGATTTGTGAAAAAGAATTTTGAGCAAGTATTCTATGTTAACGCGTTGATTGAGGATCAGAAATCAGAGATAAAAAAAATAGTAAAATGCAGGATCGTCCGAGTGTTACAGTGGAAATTCATGGGAAACACTGGGAGTGTTTGTTGGATACAGGAGCAGGTGTTAATGTTATGAGTAAGAAGTATTATCAAGATTTGAATAATTTGGTGTTAGAAAAATGCGATATCAATTTGAGAGGTGCCAACGATGGAAAATTGAAAGTATTGGGTAAAATAGAGGTAGAAGTACATATATGTCAAACAAGGAAAGCAGTACCATTTATTGTTGTGGAGAGTGTGGTTCCGGAACTGATAGGAGTCATAGTATTCATGAAAATTTTCGGTTATTCCATACAAAGGAACGAATCTCAAGACAATAATGTATCAAGGGAAGCACGTGGAAGTGTGTGTAACATCGAGGCGAAATTCGGCAAGGTGATAAGGCCAAGAGAGAGATTAAAAAGAGCGTTAGATTGCATAGGTAAAGTAAATTCAAAACTGTTAGAGGTCATTCAGAATCATGGCTCACAAATGGGATATCGGATGTACCAGTTTAGCAAAACATCATATTAAGACGAATGGAGAGCCAATTAATTTAAAACCTTTTCGTCAACCAATGCATCTCGAAGAAAAAATCATGGAGACTATAAAAAAATTTGTATGATCATAATATCATTCGGAAGTGTAATTCACCTTGGAACACACCATTAATTTGTGTGTGGAAAAAAGAGAAGAAAGATATTCGTATCTGTTTGGATTTTAGGCGTTTAAATGCAATAACGGAGAGACAAGCTTTTCCAATGCTCAATGTTGATGAGATGTTGGATGCTTTAGGAGGTGCAAAGTATTTTAGCTCGATTGACCTTGAAAATGCTTATTATCAGGTTGAGTTGGACGAAGAATCTCAGGAGAAAACGGCTTTTTCTACAAAGCAAGGACAGTATTGTTTTACTCGTATGCCGTTTGGTATAGCGGCTGCGCCGGGAACTTTCCAAGAGATGATGACAAAGGTAGTCGGAGGAATCAAGAGTGCCACTGTATACTTAGATGATATCTTGGTATACACAAAAGATCGGGATCAACACTATATTGTTTTGAATCAAGTTTTAGATAATATTAGGAAAGCAGCATTGCGGGTGAACCCAGAAAAATGTCAATTGTTGAAACGGGAAATCAAATTCCTTGGACATATAGTTAACGAAAACGGTGTTAAAACGGACCCGTCTAAGATTGAAGCAATAAGAACGTTTGGGAAGCCAAAGTGTGTTAAAAACTTACACAGTTTTTTGGGTATTTGTAACTATTATCGACGATTTATAAAAGAGTATGCAAAGAAAGCCAGAGTATTAAAACAATTATGCGGATCGAATAACAATAAAAAACTCAATTGGACAAGCGAGCTACAGTTAGCATTCGAAGAGATGAAGAATGCATTAATTACAAGCCCGGTATTGTGTTTTCCAGACATGAAAAGAGATTTTATTCTAGATACGGATGCTAGTTTCGACACTATTGGAGCCGTGTTAGCACAGGGAGACGATCAAGGAAAGGAAAGAGTTGTAGCTTATGAGTCGCGATCAATGAATAGCCACGAGATGGGCTATTGTGTTACAAGAAAAGAATGGCTTGCCATGTATTATTTTTGTAACCATTTTAGACATTTTCTGTATGGTAAACGGTTTACTTTGCGTACATAAAGCAATCACGTTTATGCTGAACACTAAGAAGTCAATTACATCGCAGTTTCAAACGTGGATTAACTATCTGAGCAGTCTGGATATGAAGTTAGAATTTCGAAAAGGATCTTTGCACACGAATGCTAATATACTTTCAAGGATGAATTGTGATACGTGTACTCAATGTCTAATGCAACACGAGGAAACTAAGAAAGAAAAAATCAAGACACATGCACTGGATGTTGTATCAGAAGATAAAACCACAAAGCCACTCGAAGATATTATCTGGGAAACCCATCGGATGTTGGCCCACGCGGTTGCAAGTCGCCATCGTCCGAAAATCCGAAACATGTATTTGAAAGAAATCTTCACGATCAAATCGTTATGGAGCATCCTTATGATAAAAAACCGCGATGGATTTCACGTGACGGTTCTCGTTGTAATAATAACAAACGTTGGGACTCGTATAACCATAATGATAATGATAGTAATAATAAAAGATGCTTTATAAGATATTCTTATAACATGGATAACGACGTGAATAATAAAAAATAGGGCTCCAATAATGTTAAACCGCAGCGAAATTATATAAACCTGAAATGGGGCTCACCTGATGTTAGCCCTCAGAGGAATGATAATAAAGGGGCGTCCGTGTTCATCTTGACAATGTCGCGATTGCGAGTCTTAGCTCCCCCCGGTGAGACTATGAATTTAAGCCCCCCGCGTTCCGCAGATCATCCCCCAATACCAACACGCCGTGGCCACCACGCTGCGCCCGCTCTCGTACAACCAATAGATCTTACCTCACCTGACGTAACCTTGAACAGAATAACATGGCGACTATTCCAACGGTTGATCCAGGACAATGTTATTCCATTCTCGTCCATTGTTTCTAGGCCCAGCATTGTTGCAAATTCAGTGGTCATAGTCCGCAGTATCTCGCCATCCAAACACAGACCAGCGTTACGTTTCTGCTTGAACCACATTAGCAGAGCGGCGTCTACATCTTCGTAGTTCGAAGGACGATTTCTCTTCTTAGTGTCAAGTCCATTTTCGGATACTCTTCGATGATTTTTTCTTTATTACTCAGGTTAGTTGACAAAGTAGACTGATTTAATTCAAATTCGGAATACACATCATTTTATTTCCAGGTAGGATTGGAGATGACGAATTGAACAATCTCATGCTTTTCTGCAATGGTTTTGCTACTGCACGATCTTTTAAAGCGACTTGATTTTGATGCCATTACTATTAATTGTATTAACCTAATTAATTATATTAACCATTGTATTAACCTTTGTTCGAGATAAAATCGAAATCTTTAGTTTTTCAACAAACTTGAAATAAAACAATCACACTCTTATAGAAAATGTCGTTTTTATTTAACAAAGACAGATTTTCAAATTTCATGAAGTTTGATTCATACAAATTCAGAATTGTAAACACTTGAACAAATAGTAATTTTTTTTAATTTCACAACATTACATTAATTAAATATTACATGTATTTTTTTAACATTTGATAAATTCACATAAAAAGTCTAAAATTATGTTTCGCAACTGGTACTGCTTTTGCTTTTTTATTTTGAATATCGAGTTATACGAATATTTATACAGTACGAATTCACAAATTGTATCGAGTAAAGCGGTTTATCGGGTTATCCGATATCGAGTTATCCGGTGTTATTGCAATGTAAATGTATGCAATCTCAGCCAGGACAACCACAAGATATCGAGTAAACCGGATTATCGAGTTGTCCGAAACCGAGTTATCCGGAGTCGACTGTATTTAATTTTTAATGTAATATTTTAATTTTTAACATCATTGATGTCATCAGAAATTTAAAAGAAAACGGTATAATTGAAAAGACCAGTTCTCAATGGAACTTTCCTCAGGTATGTGTATGGAAAAAAGAAAAACAAGACATCCGAGTATGTGTCGATTTTCGACAGTTGAATAAAATTACCGTAAGACCGGCATTTCCCATGTCAAATGTGTATGACATGTTAAACACGTTGAATGGAGCAAAATATTTTAGTACAATCGATCTGGGAAATGCATACTATCAGGTTGAATTAAAAGAAGAATCAAAGATTAAAACAGCGTTTTCAACAAAGAATGATCAATATTGTTTTAAAAGAATGCCTTTTGGAATTGCAGCGGCTACAGCAACCTTTCAAGAATTAATGGTGAAAGTTCTAGGAGATTTGAATAGGAAAGAAGCAGTTGTATATTTGGATGATATTTTGATTTTTGCAAAAGATAGAGAAGAACATCTTCAAAGAATACATAACGTACTTGAGAAAATTAAAGAATCCGGTTTGAGAATAAATCCAGAGAAATGTCAATTCCTAGTAGAAAAAACGAAATTTTTAGGATATGTCATAAGAAAAGAAGGTATTGAGACAGATAAAACAAAGGTAAATGCGATTAGAAAATTTCAAAACCCGTCATTTATCAAACATTTAAGAAGCTTTTTTGGTTTGACGAATTACTACAAGAAATTCATAAAGGATGACGCTATATATGCAAAAGTTTTAGAAGGCTTATGTGGTAAGAGCAAAGATAAAAAACTGATTTGGACTGAAGAATGTAATGAAGCTTTTCAAAAATTAAAAGAAAAAATTATTAAGACACCAATTTTGGTGTAACCTGATTTTTCCAAAGACTTTATACTCGATACAGATGCGAGTTTTGATACAATAGGAGCGGTGCATTCACAGAAAGACATGTTCAGAAGAGAAAGAGTAATTGTATATAATTCCCATAAAATGAATAAACATGAACTTGGATATTGCATAACAAGGAAAGAACTACTTGCAATTTATTATTTCACGCAACATTTTAAAAAATTTTTGCATGGGAAAAGATTTTTGTTACGAACGCATCATAAAGCTATCACTTTTCTCTGTGTGGTCTTGACATGAAAATAGAATATTGGTGATGTCTAGAAATTATTACGAATTGTGTAACCAGTGTCAGACAATGCATTAAAAAGCTATGAAAGGAAAGGTCAAGGCAAGAATCCTTGCATTGAACGAAGAGTCAGAGGTTTTCAAATGACAAAAGATTAATGTAGAAATAAAACAAATTGTTGAAGAAAAGGGAAAATGAGGAAATGGACACTAAAAAATGATATCGTGGCAATTCAGGATAATAAATACTAGATCACAAAAGATAAACGAACAGATTTTATTGAAGAGATGTACAAACTATTATGCCATGCTGGTAGTAAAAAGTTCTATAACTATCTTCGAGAAGATTTTGACATGGAAAATATGAGAAATTTCATTAAAGAAATCGTCCAAAGTTGTTTAAATTGTCAAAAAAAGAAAGACATTAATAGCAAAAACGAAAGAAAAGCATATAAAGTTGTCGGCAGATGAACCTTTCTAGAAAATACACATGAACTTGTGTGGACCATTCAAAAGAAACATAAACGGATATCAATACGTACTTGCAATAGTAGACCAATTCAGTAGATATATTAGCCTGAATGCAGTTGCTAGTCAAGATGAAAAAAAAGTTCGTAGAGTGATATTGGACAGATGGATATGGAAGTTTGGACGTCCAAAAGAAATCCATTTTGATAGAGGAAAAACATTTGAATCGGCTTTGTTCAAAGATACAGTTAAAAGGTTCAAAGTCGATATATATTCAAGTCCATACCATCATAATACAAATGGAATAGTGGAAAAACAATTTCGAACAATCAGAGATGCTATAAATATTAGAATGCAGGACGGAGACCACAGAGATTGGACAGAAGTTTTGTCGGAAATAGAATTTATGTTGAATAGTACAGTTCAAGCTACGACAGGTGTTTCACTGGCTGAAATAATATTTGTTAGACGATTAAGACATTGGTAGAAGAACAATAAAGAAACTAACGGAAACCAAGTTAATGTCGAACAAAATGTAGAAACAAGAAGAGTTTTTGAAGTTGAAGACAAAGTATGGATAAAAAAAGAAAATTTATCAAAAGAAGATGACCATTACATGGGTCCGGTAATTGTATTGAAACGTAATCACGAAAGGAGTTACAAGTTACAGCACGAAGATGGTAGAATTTTGATTAGAAATGTTGAATGGCTAAAGCCATTTAAATCAAAAGGAATGTGAGGAATGTTTTGAATTGTTTGTTGATATTGTGCATTTTGTATGTTGATTTGAATTGTGTCTCTCCTACCCAGATTGATGATTTGTATTTTCTTTGATTCCTACTAATTAAAAATAATTTAATTTAATTTTAAAGTAAAAAGATTTAAAATAATTTTTGAATGTATTATTATTTAATTTTTAATGTAATTTAAATTTTTAATATATTAATTTAATATGTACTTTTTTAAAAATGTTTAGATTTAATTTTAAGCAATTAGAATCTCTGTAATTAATAATTTTTATTAAATGATTTTCATTTATTGAAAAAGTTAGTATGAATTTAGAAAGATATTAATCAAGAAAAATGTCAAATAGTGAAGGCGCTTGTGATGTTAATAAATGTTTAAAAACACATATTGATTTTGTTAATAAAAATAATGTTAACAAAAAATGTATTAATAATTTGATATTAAAAAACACAATTACATTTATAAAATCAAAAAACGAAAAAAAAGAAATTCGAAACAAATCCCTGCGGTCCAATAACCGCTCGAATGAGTCGAACTAATCTATATCAAACGCCTTAACTAAAATATTCATTACCTGATCACAGTCTATTTGTTTTTCATCCATATTTTCATATAATTTAAAAACAGATTCTTCCAAGAAAAAAGGCAAAATTTTGTCAAATTGATAATGTGAAATCATCTTCAAGCAAGCATCCAAACACTTTTGTTTTTCATTCAACTCATGTGAAATCCACTTATCCAACTTTACCAATTTCAGCCAACTGATTCAATATTGTTTGCTTTGCAACAGCAAAGGTTAGCGATAAATCATGATCACTTTGTGATGGATCCGACGCCATGATCCCCTTCAGTTAGTAATTGTCTCCCTGCGTCAATTGGCGATCCCGAGACTCATTATTGAGGTTAAAATTACCTTCCGCGAATTTCCTGACCTAATTTGAGACTGTCTGCTGCGTAGTAGCATTTACATGGTTTCTGATGTTGAAGTTCCACATATGAACTCGTACTTCATAATAGTACGAATTTCTATCTTTTCTATTTTTTTAAAAACGGATTATTAAAACAAATTATCCATAATTTTAATTAATTTTTATTGGTGTTTTCAAACGCCAAAATATGTAACAATCAAACAAAAAAGTGAGAAACAAAATGTTAAGTCAGTGTAAATTATAATTATTTGATATTATCGCAATCATTCCTACTAATTTCCTACTTGACAACTTTATACAATAAAATAACGGAAATTATTAATTAAAAAACAAAGTATGAAATTAAAATAAAGAAAAACATATACCTTTTTAAGACAGTCTTTACGACTTCCAATTATGGACAAACATGAAAGCAACCAATGATTTGGTAGTTCTCCCTGACTTACATAACTAGGAGAATCAGAATGTAGTAATCTTGGATTTGGATGAATTTCCTACAAAAAACATTTTAAAATGACGTTTTTAATTTACTTTATAGTCAGACCGACGGTCTTTTCCAAACAATATCTTTAATGTTGTTAATAAGACCCTCAGGAGACAACGAATCATTGTTTGGGGGAAATGTTGGATCCAAAAACAAAACTTTACTTTTTTGGCAATCATTGAAATTTTCCTTGTAAGACTGATTATTGAAAAGGACATTCGTTGAAAAGATGCCCATAATTAAGCTATTAAAAATTTCACAAAATTATGCATAAAAGTTATGTATTTCAAAAGAAAATCAACTTGAATTATTATTTTAAAATTTACTTTGAATGATTTAAACAACTCACATTACTTTCAGAATTTCAATAATGTTTCCGTATTGTTTAAGGTTATACAATTTTGAAAATATTGGTTATAAAAATTTTTACTACTTAAATATTATTAACAATTATAATTATGTAATTTATTATAAAGATGATTTGCTCAAAAAATATTTTGAAGTTCGTGCATTTAAAAACTCATACTTCACTACATTCCATATGAATTTCTCAATTTATGGTATGTAATGGGTATGAGGTCCAAATGCTTTGATTTGTTATCTTCAATCATCTAACAAATAAAAAATCAATATATAGTTTTTTTTAAAATTCAAAGTACTTACAAAATTTATGTCTATGTATTTGATACTCATAATTTCCGTATATATCTCTTTAACATGAATAGTCAATCATTAAAGAAAAAGTAGTATAGACAAGTGAAATTTTTTCTAACTCTCTGAGTCACTGAAAATTCATCAATTTTGTGTGTATTTCGCTGACACAGGGAAGAAAATATTCAATATTTGTTATTTTACACATATTCAGATATCAACTTAATATTAAACGTGAAAATATTAAAAAAATTGTATCTATATGTACCACATTTTGTCTTAAATACCTAATAACGGTTAATTTAAATCAGTTAATAAATATTTATATTAAAACATTTTCGACCTTATTTGACGTATTGATTAGAATAAATCTGTAGCATTAATTGATGTGTTTATAATTTATATTCAATCAGCGAAATTTGAAATTATTGTAGTTGCGTTAGTTAACGTATTTAATTCAGAATTCGATATTAAAAATTGATAGAAAATGATATAATTTTGCATTTTAAAATTACATTTTGGCAAAATAATTCAATTTATTTTATACAATTGTAAATGAGAGTATTTGAACTGCAGTTTTTTTAATTATATATTTTACAAATTTTATGTTACATTTAAATTTTAACCGTCATTTTAGCAGTATTGTATTTGACACACAAGTAAGTAATCCATTTATTACTAAAGAAAAATATCTTTATGTGA
This sequence comes from Girardia tigrina, assembly GCA_001938485.1. Taxonomy (NCBI): domain Eukaryota; kingdom Metazoa; phylum Platyhelminthes; order Tricladida; family Dugesiidae; genus Girardia; species Girardia tigrina. Next base: position 7,929 of record MQRK01011928.1, on the reverse strand, counting down.
TTACTTTTAGTATTATTTAAATAAATATGTAAAAATTAGTTGTTTTATAAAGAAAATTATGAATCAGTCATTTAATTGGATGTTTGTAATAATTAGTATAGTTTTGTTTTAATTATTGGGCCTTCCATCTCTTTCAAGAATGGTATTGAGTCTATCAGCTCTTTAGATGGTCCACCCAAACCAAATAAGTCTCTAAGCTCCACGATAGATCTCCTACGGGGACGTCAGCCTTTCGATTCCGCGCACGCTTTGGCAATCCAGTCAGAAACGACCAGTCATGGATAGTAGTCCAATGATTCTGCATCCCTTTGGCTGTGTACGTGGGCTTTACACATCCGCTAAACGGGCGTCTGAAGGTTCCTCTCACAGTTAGATCTGTAAGGCGGTAGTCCAAATGGGTTTCTAAAGGACTCACTTCTGACTATCCTATCGAGGCAGCATTCGGATCGACGATTGGTACTTGAGTTGCGTTTTCTTCTGGTATCGCGTTCAGTGGTAGATTCCCTTCTTCTGATTGTCTGGACTGACTGGTTCTGCTCGGAAAAAATTAGACTAATTGTTTTTCTTCAATTTTGTGCGCTATTTTGAGATGTCTGATGAGCCATCCTTTGGTCTTGTAGTTATTTCGGGATAGATGGCAATTGAATCCCTCCGGCTCTTCTTCTTGAGGGACTCTTTGTCTATGATCTTGTTTCTCGTGTCGATTCAATTCTGTCTGCTCCGCGAATTCCCTGAAACAAGATTCGAATGAACGCTGAAACAGTTTCATCCCCAGTCTGATAAGTTTTGGCATGTCTTCTGAACTCCGCCCAATGATTCGCCTCCCGCAAATTATTGAGTCGATCCTATCTTTCATCTTGAGTTGAGCGCTTTCCTAATGAATTAATTTTAAAAAATCATCAAGGAAGCGGTTTCTCCAAAAAGTCATTCCGTGTCGACTCTCAGGCATTCTTTGATTTGTTGCTTCTTTCTTCCTGAGATTTTCTTTCCATCTGTCATTGAGGATTCAATGACTCTTTTCAGGATCATCGGTCCATTGCCAGTAGCTAAGAGAGCGTTGAAAGGGAGCCGTCTCTTATCAAGAATGTCCATTGGGTGAGGTAACTTAATTGTGACGGTATCCATTCTGATCTTTTGATCTTTCGTTATCCCCAACACTAGGCGAGTACCAATGATTGTGTAGGCCCTGCAGTTTCTTTATCATTGTGTCGGTAGTCCTCCAATTTTCACACTCATAGTATATTACAGGTAGTATACAACTCTCAATCAATTTTCGCTTGATTGAGATCGTTAGTTTTGGGCACTTCAGGATAGACATCAAAATTTGTAGCTTGCCGTACCCTTTCCTTATTCTCTCTATGATATCTGCCTCACAAGTTCCGTAAGAAGATATTATTGAACAAGGTAACTGAACTCGATAATTCATTCGATTCCAGACATCGTCTCGCAACCTACCGTTTGTATTTTCGAGTCACAATTTAGATTAATAATCTTGGTCTTTTTATGTTGATCTTTAGACCCATTTGATGGAACACTCCGTTTAGAATGCGTAAATTTCTTGTCAATGAGACAAAGGTCATCTGCATACGCCAAATGATTGACCTTCAGTTCGGCTCCGTCCCCATTTCGTAATTGTACCCCTCCTGTCATCCCATTTACTTCTGCTAGTTTGAGTGCTCTGTCAAACACAATAATTAACAATATCGGTCAAAGGACACAACCCTGTCTTACGCCTTTGAACATTGTGAACTCATGTTAACCAAATGAGTATATAGATACAGTATATAGATACACCCGATTATAAAACAATTATGTATGAGCGAATGCAGAAAGCTTGGAAAAGGGCTGGTTTTAATATTAAATACGAACAAGAATCTTACAAAGATGATTATGACAAGAAAAAAAAAGAACATAACTTAAAAATTGGCGATTTAGTTTATTTACACAAACCAGAACCAAAAAAGGGTTGATCACCAAAATTCCAAAGACCTTACAAATTACTATTTAGGATTTGTGGAACGACAGGTATCAATGTAAAGCTACAATCTGTACATAATAAAAAAGCGAAGACAGTCATTGTTCATGTTAATCGTTGTAAAAAGGTTCCTAAAGATGAAGAGCCTTGATATAATTTAAGATCGAATAAAAAAATAAATAATAATGATTCAAATGTAAAAATATTAAATAAAGTTGGAGGATGTAATGCGTTATCAATTATTCTTTGGATCTTATAGATTTTCCTACCTTTATCAAATGCTTATAATATCAAACTGCAACCAGCAAAAACAGAAATAAAAACTCTCAATGAAATAAAAATTTATTCTTCGACGAACCTAATAATTTTTCAATGCTAGTGTTCTGGGAAAAAAAGTATGAGTTATCTATTTCTTGTAATAATGGCCTACAAACTGCCACAAAAAAATCCAAAGTTAAAATGATTGTATTGAGAAACTTTTAACTTAATCAATCTTATGAATTTCAAATCCAATACTGAAATGATTATTCGGAAAACGACAATAAAGCAAATTTTATCTACCAAATACTGGTATGGACCAAGGCTCAGAAAGAAAATGTAATAATAGAATCAACATGGAGAAGCATCACGGTGAGATGGAAACCAATTAAATATACTAGATGTTGGGGATCATATAAAATAAAAAATAGTAAAAATTACATCCTTCGTAAGAAAGGTTCTTTTAGGTTGATTTTAGTCTATTGGTATCATTGTAATAATGGACTTTGCTGAATTTGCTGAATTGAAGTCGTCTGTAATTTTGTAATTTTTTATGCTTATAATTGTGACTCGGGCGTTTCCAATGGTACATGCGATGAAGAATTTGTTTGGAATCAACCTGTTGTAGAAAATCTACCAACTGTTACTGTTGGAGAGGAGCATGTGTAAAGTGTATGTATAAAAGAATGGGTAAATACAATTTTAATAGTGAAACTTTAAGATTTATTCTATCATTGTCAAGAGAATTCACACATTTGATTTAAAATTTATTACATTCACAATATGGATCATCTTAATGTCATTCCATAATATTGCTTTCGCTTAAATTCATCAATCAATGTGTGAGGAATGTCTTGAAATGTGTGTTGATATTGTGTATATTGTACGTTGATTCGGATTGTGCCTCTCCTAAGCAGATGTATGATTGGTATTTTCTTTGATTCTTACTTATTAAAAATAATTTAATGTAATTTTAAAGTAAAAAGATTTAAAATAATTTTTGAATGTATTATTTAATTTTTATTGTAATTTAAAATTTTAATATATTAATTTAATATGTCTTTTTATTAAAAAATGTTTAGATTTAATTTTAACCTATTAGATTCTTTATAATTAATAATTTTTATTAAAAGATTTTCATTTATTGAAAATAATTAGTATGAATTCAGAAATATATTGATCAAGAAAAATGTCAAATAGTGAATGCGCTTGTGATATTAATAAATGTTGTAAAACTCATATTGATGTTGTTAATATGGCGACTACACCTCATGTGACAACGAATATTATGGGACACGAAAGATTCGATAGATCCGAGTTGAAATTAGATGACTTCATAAAAAATTTCGAATGTTATGCGGATATTATAGGTATAACAGAAGATAGAAGATTAGTGATGGTGACGATCTTCATGACTCCATCAGCAATCACAAAATTTTCAGAAGCAGATGGAAATACGTATAAAGAAAAACTTAAAACGACATTTGTGAAAGAAAAATCTCTGCTCGACACAATGAAGGATATTTTAAATCTCCGGTGGGGATCTTCAGATCCAGAAGAAACGTTCAAAAACGCCGAAGAATTAGTAACGATATTAACAGAAAGTAAACTTTCTAATAAAAAGCTTCTCAACCTTCTTTGCACGAATATGGTTGACGATTATGAGGTGAAAAGAAAATTGAAATTGAAAGGAGCTACCGAAACAAAGGACATAAAAAATGTAGTTTCAAATATATATGAACTACGCAAAATGGAAAAAATAAGAAACAGTTGCGGCGTACAATACGGTAAGTAAACATGATGAATGGAAAACAGTAGACAAACTTAAACCACACTATAAAGAACGAAACCAACAAAGAAATTTCGAAATTAGGTACTGTTGTGTGTCAAAACATTCTCGGTTTTTTTGGTTTTGAGAATGATTTCAATTTTATGTAAAACTATTTTGGCTTAGAATGAATTATTTTTGGCAATTATTTAAAATTTTTCACATTTTGTGAATTTTTGTGTGAATTTTACTCAGTGGAAATTAATGTAAATAAGAAATAAGGCTTTACGTGAAAATCATTGAAAAGAAAAAAATATATTGCATGCGTTTAAGTGAATAAGAAAATTAAATGTCAGCTTTGTAGTTGTTTTAATAAGCTATTTAGTGAAATCAACAAATAAAGAATTTTCTTCGCTGTTATATTTCTTTCGATAATGCTGATCACAGATGAATATTTAAACGTTATTAATTCTGATAATATTTTCCGGGTTCTTAACAAACCCGCAATTGAATTTAATGCTCAAAAATCGACATCAGAATCTGATTTACACAATAATATTAACAACGAGTTTCCGGGCAGTATCGAGTTGAACGCTGTCAATGTAGACGACAACAATGTGGATGACACCGAGTCGATCAATAATCTCCAGTAGTGCCACCGATGTGCTTGGCTCGAACAAAGCTCTTCGGTCGATGATTCAACTTTCCGCGCTTCGAGTAGCCTCTGCACGACCCTGTCGTCCTGACGAATTCACAAAAGGTACAATAATCAAAGAAATAATGAATACAAACCGAGAAATAACTATTCAAAAGTTGTAAAATGCTGGGCATGCCACGAAGAAGGACACATAAGAAGAAACTGTCCAAATTTAAAGTGTTCTTATTGCAATAAAAATGGCCATATCAGGATGCAATGCTACATGGACAAGGATAGATTTAACGAAAGAAACCAAGATGCCAGAAAAAAATAATGGCAAAGAACAAATAACCCACGAAATCAACAGAGGCATCAAAATCGAAGATATAATTTTGCAGAAATGCATGATGGCATCGATTACAGCGATTACGAAGAAACACGATCAAATGAAGGAAACTGGAAGCAAAGAATGTTTACAGATAATAGACAAGTATACGACAAAGACCAGGGAAATGAGGATACACGATCACAGGAGAGTTGATCAATGTGCTTCACTAAAAAGTAAAAATGTTTGTGTATGTGATTGTGTATGTATGTGTGATTGTGTGTTGGAAGATACCCCTCTTGAAGTTTGTGAATTAGATTGTTGGAAAGAAGAATTTAAAATATACTGTTTTGATAAGGAGATAAAGACAAAATCGAAAAAGTTGAAACAAGAAGAAATGTTGAAAATATCAAAGCTTAATATTAGATATGACAAATTGAATAGAAGACCAAGCATTGAATTTAATACAAAGAATATGAATGTTGAATGTCTTTTGGATACCGGTGCCAAAGTAAATGTTTTTAAAGCAGATATACTTAAAAGTATGAAAGATGTTCAGATAAAGAAAACGAGTAAACACATTACTTGTGCAAATGATTCAGAACTTATAAATTATTGAATTGTTAAATTAAAAGTAATAATTGAAGGAGTACAAAAAATTAGAGTTTTATGTAGTCAAAGAACTCAACCCAGAAATGATAGTAGGAGTTGACTTTTTAAACAAATTTGGAATAAAACTAAAGAAGGAAACTATAGATTCAGGTGATATATGGAAGATTAGAGATAGTCCAACAGATGATGACAGACTAAAGAGAATTAAAGAAATATATAATACCAAAGTTGACAACCAAACTAATGAGACTATTAACAGAATATAAATCAATATTCATGGCTGACAAGTGGGTTGTTGGGAAAACTTCCTTAGCGAAACATAAAGTAGAAACTCGTGGAGAACCAGTCTTAGTGAAGTCTTATCGACTTCCACAACATTTTGAAGAGAAACTAGATGATGTCATTAGAAAGTTTAAAGAAAACGGTATAATTGAAAGGTTTAGTTCTCCATGGAACTTTCCTATGGTGTGTGTATGGAAAAAAGAAAAACAAGACATCCGAGTATGTGTCAATTTTCGACAGTTGAATAAAATTACGGTAAGACCGGCATTTCCCATGCCAAATGTGTATGACATGTTATACACGTTGAATGGAGCAAAATATTTTAGTACAATCGATCTGGGAAATGCATATTATCAGGTTTAATTAGAAGAAGAATCAAAGATTAAAATAGCGTTTTCAACAAAGAATGGTCAATATTGTTAGAAAAGAATGCCTTTTGGAATTGCAGTGACTCCAGCAACCTTTCAAGAATTAATGGTGAAAGTTCTAGGAGATTTGAATAGGAAAGAAGCAGTTGTATATTTGGATGATATTTTGATTTTTGCAAAAGATAGAGAAGAACATCTTCAAAGAATATATAACGTATTTGAGAAAATTAGAAAATCCGGCTTGAGAATAAATCCAGAGAAATGTCAATTTCTAGTAGAAAAAACGAAATTTTTAGGATATGTCATAAGTAAAGAAGGTATTGAGACAGAAAAAACAAAGATTGATGCAATTAGAAAATTTCAAAACCCGTCATGTATCAAACATTTAAAGCAACTTTTTGGGTTTGACATATTACTACATGAAATTCATAAAGGATATGCAAAGGTTTTAGAAGGCTTATGTGATAAGAGCATGGATAAAAAACTGATTTGGACAGAAAAATTTAATGAAGCTTTTCAAAATTTAAAAGAAAGAATGATTAAGACACCAATTTTGGCATATCCTGATTTTTCCAAAGACTTTATACTCGATACAGTTGCAAGTTTTAATACAATAGGAGCGGTACTATCACAGAAAGACATGTGTGGAAGAGAAATAGTAATTTCATTTGAATAAAAAAATGAATAAACATTATTAAGAACATTTAGACAAGTCTTGTTTGAATTTTTATTACAATAACATTTAGAGTCATTATGACTCTCAGAAAGATTTTCATCGTTTGTCATCATTCTAATTGGTTTTCTTATTTCTCTTTTAATCATGATTATTCGAACAATTGTTCTAAGTCATTTTTTTAAATATATTAATTAATATTAAGTAAAAATAATAAATTTTACCATTTCTTAATAAATCCCAAAATAATAAAAATGTCATCAAATTATTACAAATATGAGATTGTTGCATAAGTTCCCGCCGTGGATCACTTTTGGATTTGGATCACTTTTCTTGACAAATTCAGTCATCGTGTACTGATTTGGGTTCGAATTATCATATATGTTTGCTTGATGTTGTTGGTTGTTTGTGGTTTGCTGTTGATGTTTTTGCGTGTTTGTTATGTGTTGCTCATGTTGTGTGTGTTGTGCATGTTGTTTATGTAGTGCCTGTGATTGTTTTGAGTAGTGGGAAAATGCGGGTTCTTCCTCACTACCCCCCCCCAGGAACGATAACCATGGCAACTGTCGCGATCACCCTAGCAACGGTCCCGATCACCCTAGCAACGGTTCCGATCACCCTAGCAACGGTTCCGATCACCCTAGCAACGGTTCCGATCACCCTAGCCTAGGCAGCAACGGTTCCGGGTCACTTGGTAACGGTTCCGGGTCACTGGGTAACGGTAACCAAGGGACGTTTTTCATTAGCAACGGATACAGTGATCCAAGGCGGTTCTAACCATGGTTACGGTTCCCGTATCCATAGCAACCGTCACCCCGTAACTAAGCACCGTAGAAAAAAGTGCTAATCCATCACTGCACAGTGTCCAAATGTGCTAATCGATATTTTCAAAGTGCTAATCGATAGTGCACATTTGCCACACATTTCTAATGTGCTAGCACAGTGCTTTTTAAGTTGCACATGTGTAAAAGTACAAAAATCAATACATAAAATTTTCTAAAAGTACTAGTGTCAAAAATCGATATCATGTA
>MQRK01011921.1:0-10879 GCA_001938485.1 Girardia tigrina | reverse complement strand
CTGTTGTTTGAATAAATAAAAATAAAATTCATTTTAGTATTCATTTTTAAATTTCATTTTTCATATGTCGTAAGAAACAGGAATTCGCGAATTAATTATTCGTTTATTTCAAGAAAATCCACAATCAAGTCAGAAAACAATTGCCAGAAAGGCAATATTTGTCAGAAAACAGTTTCTAATGTTATTAAAAACTTCAATGAAAATTTGAACGTTTAAAAAAATTGGCTCGGGAAAAAGAAAGGGTTTTTCGTGTACAGAATGTGAAGAAAGTAACGACTCTGCTAGAGAGAAATCCTCGTTTATCAAATCAAAACTGACGGTAAAGGCAAATTGTAGCAAAAAACTGTTCTGAAAATTAAACAGTCTGTGGGTTTAAAAAAGTATAAAGTTCAAACAGTACCAGACCGGAACGCTAACAAAAACTTAAAGACGCAGCAGCGAACCAGAAAGTTGAAATCTGGTTTTCTTGCGAAGAAAAAATGTTACATTGTGGATGATGAGACTTATGTGCTCTACGAGTTTTTCCAGTTACTCGAACAAGAATTTTACTCTGCAACTAAGAGAGGAGGAGTTGAAGAAATATTTAAAAGCAAGAAAAAAATCAAAGTTTCCCAAAAAATCTTTGTTTGCAGGCTATATATGGATGCGGGAAAAGGAGTAAATACTTTATCACATCTGACACAATAAACACAGAATTCTATGTGAAGGAGTGCTTACAAAATCGTTTATTACCATTCATAAGTCAGCATGGATGTCTTACTTTCTTTTGGCCGGATTTTGCTTCGTGCCAATTATGGTAAGGTAGCCAAAAAGTGGTAAGAAGACAATAACCTCTATTTGGTGCAAAGAGAGGCAAACCCACCAAATTGTCCAGAGCTTCGCCAAATTGAATGATATTGGGCCCTGGTAAAAAAGGCAATTAAAGACGACAAAGAAGAGGGCACAGACAATTGCAGATTTTCGGAAAAAGTGGAATAATGCAGCCAAAAACGTGACAGAAACTATAATTGCAAGTCTAATGGTAGTCATTCCGGAAAAGCTCGCAGAATTTATTAAAAAAATAAATAATCTTTCTTAGCTTACTAAAATTATTTTGAATTAAACACATTTTTCAAAACAGTTGGTATTTTTTTCAATCAAAAATATTGTTTTGAAGACAGAGGATTTTAAAGTTAGTAATATTTTTCGTACTCTGTCCTTAAACTCTAGGGATGTCTTGAGCATATGTATGCTCACCAGATTTTCTGTGTATGATGCTGCTGTGGAAGTTGGATTTGGCAATGAGTTTCTTTGCCCTCTTCCAATCACATATCAGTTCAATGTTGATTCCGTTGCGGATATTTATTTTTATTTAAGTTAGTTTTATAATTTATTATTTTTCTTTCTTTCTTAAATATTATGTTAAATATTTTTGCAAATAATATTATAATAAAAAAAGTCAAATACGATTTAAATAAAATTAACGTTTGTAGGATAAAAAATATGCAATTTCAAATATTAAAATATTTTATAATTTAATGTAAAAATAATAAATATACAATAAATATGAAATCCATCACTCATTATCATTTTAATAATTTATTTCAATTTCATTGAATTGGATAATTATTATGAATATTTCAGTATATATTTCCATATATATTTATATCATATATAAGTAAATAATATTTGGATTGCTCACATTTCCAAACTTCAATTTTTCCATGAATTTTAATTTTTCAATTATATTTGTTTGGCTTTTAGTTACAATTTTTAAGAAAACGAACTCTAATGATGTTTTCAATTCACTGGGGGACCTAAATGAATTTTTGACAAAGTTGAATGAAGAATATCTTATTGCTGGTCGGCCGAGGTTCGTAAAAGAATATTTCCTTTGCAAAGTATTATTATTATGAATATTCAAACTTTGTAATACTTACATTTTTTCAAGCAATGCCGATTGAATAACGATTAAAGCAATTAAGATTTAATATTTCTTAATTTAATTACATCAAAGATTCTAAAACAAGGTTTCTTAACCCAATTGGGTACATCTCCATATGGAAGGTGAAGAAAGCATCCAGGAGAGGTGTCAGATGCATCTAAAATTTGATTGATTATAAACTTTAATTGTCATATAATTTATTTTAGTATTTGCTCATAAAATAAATAATTTGTTCATAATTTATAAAATGTTTTTATTTATAGGGTCGGGTGTATTAGTATTTAATGCACTATCACAGGGGGTTCGATTTGGAAAAGGTTAAGAAACCCTCTTCTTAAAAGAAGTTATGTTTTGCGAAATTCATTTTTAGATAATACTTTAATAAAAATTTATTATAAACAATAATAAAAACTATTTTTAAAAATTATAATTTTTTTTTAATTTCAATATATACATTAAAGTTTCAAATGAAATCGAGTTACAAACTGTAGGAAGGATAAATTAAACATCGAATTGTAGCACGAGTCACTTCTGGGGATACGGATCCGGATTTGGGTTAGAATTAATGATTAGACTAACAATGATGATATTGATAATTGCTGAGGTTCGTAACCCTTTGAAAATATTAGCGTTATAAGGCTTTGCCATTAACTATTAAGAGTTATTGAAACTCCGTTCTGATTAACATTGGTAACAATAATTAAAATCGTGTATCCAAATAAAATAACCCACATTCTTACCTGAAAGGGAGAGATAATACGGAATGGGATGAAAATTAATTCACCGAAGCGGACAGATCTATTCATATAGAAATCGTTTTTCCCTAACCACTTCCTCCCCTTGAATGAGTGCCACCTGTTCGCTTTGTACTTATCATATAACACTAATCCAAAAGCTGCACGACTTGTTAAACTTATATACGATCCATAAAGACACAAGAAGCACTTGTCTTATTTGACCTTGAGTTGATTTGTTTAAAAACATTAATAAATATTATTTATTGACTTTGTTTTAAAACTTCTTGCAATTTTTATAGAAATAATTCGAGTATTTTATTCAAAAAACAACCAAAGTAAGAAGACAAGGATCAAATTGTGAAAAATCGTTGCACTGAAAAAATATAATAAATATTTTACTTTAATATAATACAATTTCTAAATAAATAATACTATTTCCATTAAGTCTCGTATTTTATTTAGATTTGGTAAGCGGGTACCGCTACCGCTCGCCGACCGAATTACTCTGGCCAAATACAGAAATATGATTAGTTGAAATATAAATATATGATTGCGTTAACTGTTGGTGGTATTTTTTTCATAAATTATTTGTCAAAAAACAAAATAATAAAATCTATTTTTATTAATCACAATTGGTTTTCTTAAAAACGAGTCTCAGAAATATTTATGACTGCAATAAAAGAGCGACGCCGGCTAACACCCACCGAATTGGTCGTTCTTTGGTTTTCATATTAAATGTCCATACGAAAGTCGGTCCTCGTTGTTTCGTTTTGTATACGGGGCATGCGTAAGTTGATCGTAAATCTTGTCTGTCCACAGGAATCGCCTTAATAAAGATTACGGGCATAGAAGGACACAGCTGCATCAATTTAGCTTCTGCTATTCCACCAAGCTGTGAATCCCACTGGGCACCATCCATAAATAATCCATGGATAAATGCTCCTTCTCTCGGTGCTCCTCCGATTTCTTCTTTTTGTTTCTTGGTAACATCGATCTTAATAAAAGAAATATAATTAAAATAGAATAGACTGAAACATGGATGAAATGATGAAATGTAATAGAAGAATATGATTATGGCGATTGATAAGAAGTATCATTAATGCATCAAATGAGAGCACAAATGATACAAGAACATAATTTCTTCGGCCTTCTTTATAGGTTCTTGTAGATGTATTTATTTTACCAGTACATGTTCATATAGTATAATAATAAATTATATGACAGCTACCGGATAATGTCTTTAATTTATGATAACACTGGGTAACAAAAAATATTTTTTAAAAATTGCCCATGGTGTTCCAACTTAATTAGACTAATTTTGATGCTCTGAGTCCGAAAATTACCTTGGTTTTACTCAATCAGGTCAGGTTTTTTTGTTACATAAATTTTTAAAAAATCGATTTTTATTTTAAATAAAATACTGCTGATCATCAGCTGAGAAACACCGGACGATTTTTTCCGTTTCCTTCAAAAATTAAAAAGTCCACGTTTCCAAATTTATTCAGTTTTTATTTAGTCAATCGAATTTGATAAGCATAATTATACATAATATTAGTATAAATTGAGCGTTACGTGACACAAAAGTTCAGAATTCAAGGCATAAATCGGCGTTTCTTCGATTCCCGTGTGAGAGCAGCTGCTGGGTTGTCTCTCTTCAGCGACCAGCAGAAGTCGGCCATCACGACTGCTCCCCAGCTCCCCTGGTACCTCTCCTCCATTTGGAATATTACCTGATGGAAACTTTCTCCCTGCTCGTCGCTCATCGCACCAAGGATTTCAGGAAAGTTTTCCATGTGTGAGAACAGGAAGTGCATCTTTACACTCATCAATTATTGGATTTTGTCGAGCAAGTACTTCACTGCTTCATATTTCTCTTTGAGAGTTGTGGAATGTGCAATAGATATTGAGGTAAAGTGGTTCCCGTTGTGATGGATCACACATTTTTATATATAGGCCAGGTAGGACTGTGGCTATATCTCAAAACGTTGACCTTATAGAGCAAAATCAATATGATATTCGAACTCAGAACACCAAAATTAGTCTAAATCGGTCGAGAAACCCCTGACAATTATTTTGAATGTTAACCAGTTACTAATTATAATTAGTTGCTTTAAGTAAATTTATAGTTATTTAATTAAAACGATAGCAAAAATTTTCAAGTATGAATACTTGAACAGAAAAGAATATCACATTACCAAATAAAAAGTGAAAGGTAAGGGAAGATAAAGTTTTATGAGGTGAAGTATGAATAGAATTATTACAGCGATTACATTAGTAGTAAAAGGTAGTCTAGCTTTTTAAATGGATTATTATAAAATAATAATAATAATAATAATAATAATATTATTATTAGGATGTCAAGTATGAAATTTGTAGGTATGATTACAATAAATTCAAATAGTTATAATTTGATAATAACTTAATATTTTGAAGTTTAGTTTTTTTGTGGAATTACTACATATCTCGGCTATTGAATACATCAATAAAAAATAATTTAAATTATTCATAACTTTTTTATTGTAATCAGTATTTAAAAAATGAAAAGGCGAAAATTCGAACTATTATAAAGAACGAGTTCCTACGTAGAATCTCGGCATTAGAAACCATTTAAAACATCAATAGTGTATTCGGAAGCAATGCTACTACCAGCACACAGTCTAAAATCTGTTCAAAGAATTAATCAAAGGTAATTTTGACCTCAATAATAAGTCTCGAGGTCGTCCAGTAACACAGGTAGCCAATGACAAACTGAAGGTAACTTTGAAATCGGATCTATCACAAAGTGCTCATGATTTATTGCTAAAGTTTGTTTTTACAAAGCAAACAATCTTGAATCATTTGGCTAAAATTGGTATAATGAAGACTTTGTATAAGTGGATTCCTCATGAGTTGAATGAAAAGCAGAAACAAAAGTGTTTGAATGCTTCCTTGGTGACGCTTTCAAGTTATAAATGTAAACCCTTTTTAAATCGAATCATCCCTTGCGAGTAAAAGTGGATCCAATATGGTGATCGCGGACATTCACCAAGTGGTATGACCCAAATGAAGATCCAAAACACAGTACAAAATACAAAGTCATCAAAAGAATCTGATTGTGAATGTTTGGTTGTTCACCGCAGGTGTAATCCATTATGTCTTAATGAAAACTTGTTCATCAATCACAGCAGATGTTTACTGCACTCAAATAGAATATATGATGCGGAAATTAAAAAAGCACCTCCATTTGGTAAATAGGTCGACTTCCTTTTTGCTCTACGATAATGCAAAACTACTTACAGATGAAACCGGCTAATATCATGTCTTCGGTAAATTATAAAAACGTGATATTCACCAATCCATGATATTACCCGAAGTGATATTAAAAGAAGTCAACTGCACTGCACTTTAGATACTGACAAAACTATAGAACCTTGCGTTGGAACTTCTGCATAATACTCGATACTCACCAGACATAACCCTAACTGACTACCATATCTTTCTCACTTTAAAAAAACTTTTCGATATGAAAAAAAGTATTAATTAATGATAAGAAAAAAATTCAATTTCGAAAATTCCGTAAAAATGGACTTTAAGGAATTTATAGTCTCGCCATTCAAAATTTTATTCAAATGACCTCAACAAGCTGTCGCTCAAATGGCAAAAATATGTCAATAATATGGGTGTTAGTCGATATCTAAATTCAAACTTGTTACCAAAAATTTATTCTGATTAAAACAAAACATAAAACATACGAGAATTAATTACGAAATAATTGGAACCATATTTAATTAATTTTAAATAAATTAATCAAGATTTGAATGATAATTCTAAACAATAATTTGATAATAATAATTTATAATACTTAAATTCTTCTTAACAATGGGTGCACACCCTGATGAACGAAAGAAATACTTGTATTGGTAAATTATCTATAAAATTTTACTTTAGTTCTACAAATTTCATAATTGACGACCTAATATTAACAATATGACATATATAAGGAGTTCAAACATTACATTACAATGAATGATAAGTATTAATTAATGAATAATTTATTAAAGTATTTGAATAACAATAGTGTAATATAATTTATTAGTTCAAAGACGAATTACTTGAATACACATTCGATCAAGCGGCCATTCATTTTTCCGCGCCATTTGTTGCATGACTGCAGTAAGGAATGACTGTGGATTGAAGAGTCCTGCCAACCAAACGGAATTCGGAAGATGAAAATCTGATACCCAGATCTCTAGATCTCTGACTCTGGTTTGCAAATCACCATACCATAATCCTAAAGGATTCAAGCTTGGATATGCTTTACTTGACCAAGAACTTGGAACTTGATCAAGAAATAGGGATTGCGAAAGCGATTCGAGTTCTGCTGAAAATGTCAGTTCTCCCTAAAAAATAATTTATTTAAAAATAAATATTTAAGTATAGAATGTCATTATAATTAGTTCGACTTCACCAGAATAAAATGTATTTTAAAATAGATGTTACATTAAGATATATCCATAGATAAATTCTATGCTTAGTTGAAAGGAATAAATATCTGATAAAAATACTTTTTTATATTATATTTTTAAATATTATTTTATTGATCTTCACTCGGTTGGAAATCTAATTAAATAAAATTATTCCCTATTACTTAGTCAGTGGTTTAGAGATCTGGATTTGTTGAAGTCCATCGCTGGTCCCTGTTTGTTATTCGAAGGGTCGATAATGAGAAATGGTTTAGTGGTGAGTGAGAGTATAGGATTGAGCATTGGCTGTGTGAGAGTCGTAGCAAAAAGGACAGGGATAAGGTAGGCGGGAATGACATGTTAATTATTGAGAGGACCACGATGTATGTGATAAAAAGATAGTTATAGACCTTTTCACCACCAACATGGCACAATAGTTTGTGCATCTCTTCAATAATTAACATTATTTTGGAGTTCGAAAACATTAAAAAATTGGAAAAATTTAATTTCAGAATGATTTTGAAAGATAATTATATTATATCCTAGTAAATGGGTGTAGGCCTTCCGAAGATTGGGGCATGACTTAGATTATTAGCACAAGATATCGAATATACATAAGTGCATTGAGAACTTGTAGAAATTTCGCAATATGATTCTTTGAATTATTTAGTCATTCAAATATTAAATTGGCTATATGTATTGAGGCTTTTCAATGACTTTTTTAAAAAACATGTTCCGGAATTTAAACTAATGGTTAAGCCGATTCAGAAAAGCTTTACAAATCTTTACTGTGGAAATCTGGAATGTGGAGAAGGGCCGCTCGGCATCACATAAAAATTACCGCTTCTTGATGATGTTTGTCTCCTTCATCACACCTGCCAGCACAGTGCCCTTTCCAGGCACTCTGCTCGATGAAGAGCACAACGGAACAGTTGCAATCGATCGGCCGTACTAGCGCTGGTAACGAAAATTTGCCCTAAACCGGATTGGACGAATTAAGATTTATTATTTTTTGTTTCGGCTCGAAGACCGGCGCGTTGACGTTCAACTGTTTATTCGATTTGTTCTCATCTGATTTGTTTAAGACAAATGAATCCTGTTGTATTTTATTCAAAACGGTTTCAACCACGGATTCATAAAATATAAGAAGAGAATTTTCGATAACAATAATTAATTCGAAGAATAAAAGAAATTGTCCATGATTTATTGAAGAAATATATTTTAGCAAAAATATCCAATCATTTCGAATTTTGCACAATCACTTTGTGAGTATTTAAACAATTGTTATTTCAGTGATATTTATTATTTACATTTATTTTTTATATAGATAAGTAAAATATGTAATTTTTGATGTAAATAATAATATTAGTATTTTTATGATAATAAAGATTTTTTTGTTATTAGATTTTTTATTTAATTAAAAGTGGTCACTAATCTTACCTTCAAACCCAAATCAAGTTCTTTTAATGATCTTTTCATTTCTGATAGCAGAATATTCCATCTCTCACATTCTTGTATTGCAACAACTACAAACGGTGTTCTTTCTTCTGGTGGAACCTTCGCTAATAATTCTGTCATATTAAACAATTCTGGCATTTTTTCCACAATTTCATCCAGTATAGATTTGACTTTTTCTTCTTTAGGAACTCCAGCTGATTGACCACCACTCGTATCTCTCGGTTGCATTTCAAACACCTGAACAGTTCATAAAACTCATTGAAAATCAATGATTAACTCACAATTCTAAATAATTCTTGACCAGTTGAATTCAAAAACTCGATTTCTGCATTGGGATGTAAACCATAAAGAATTGGAGACTCGGTCGGTAACATTTCATCGATGTACTTCTGATATCCTGCGAAATCCAATGTGGGTGGAATTTTGAATCCTGGTGACAACATGAGATCTCCTTCGACCTGAAACATCGAATTAATAAAGATTAATAATAAATATTTTATTACCGTTTCTGGCTGCATGTATTCTTCGAGAAATGATCGACATAATCTTCTGTCCCAGTCATCAGTAATATGCCCACCGTACATGATCTCTCCAAACAGATATCTCAAATCGACCCATGGGACTTTAGAATTGGCCTCAAGATAATTGTACAGAACATCGATACTAATAGTCAGATCACCATTATTGAATGGATAACTACGGTTCCAACCAATAGCCCCAAATTTACTTCTTTGACAAACCACAGCATGAAAATAACACAACGAAAACAATATGGCTTGAAATTCAACTTGTTTTGAACATTTTTCTAATGTTTCCTTTAAAATAAAAACAATAAATCTAAATGCAATGCATTTTCTATAGAAACCTGATCAAAGTTTGCTAGAGCTTTGTGGATGTTAGCATACATTCCTGTTGGAGGTTCGTTAGTAATTTTAACTGAAGCTTCCAGTATTCCCTGTGGAATTATATGACTTTCAGGATTTCCTGCTGGTTCTGCACTTATAAAGATTCTACATTGAGGATTTGTGTTAGGATTTTCAGCTATTGATTCAATCATTCTTTCCAAAGTTGCCAGCCATTTTGAAACAAGATGTACATTTTGCAAAACAATCCAGTGACCATGCTGAGATGACTGCTTCAGGGCTTCTTCAGCCACGACTTCTTGGCCCTGACCCAGTGATATATTATGGAAATTTCCATTAGCTGTACTGAATCCAAGCTTTTTGCCTAGTGATTCCACAGATTTAAGAGGATCAACTCCTGGGGACAGAATGAAGAATATTGGAGTTGCACTTGTAGCTTCTTCGTAAGATTTAACAAATTCAACTTGACGACCTTCAGCATATTTAGTACCAAGATGCTCTCCAATAAAGTCTCTGTTGTAATTGAATTGCATTAAAACGCAAATAAAAATATTAAAAATAAAAAATATGGATGGGTTACAATGAAAATATAAAATGAAGTAATGAAAATCTTCACGTATAACGTACACCTTTGTTTACAAAAGATGCATTAAATATGTTAATTTTTAATTCTATAACCATGTTTTTATATTTTATGTGTAGAATCTTCTGACGGCCTGTTACGTTTTTCTAATAACGATGTTATATCAGTATTTTTATAGGCCCAATAAAAATAGTTCAAGGTCAAAACCTGTTCATGACAAAAAATAAATTTAAAGTTTTGTAATCATTTATAACACACACTTACAAATTTTTAAAACAAGAAAATTTTTCGTCAAAATATATTGTAATCAATTTCGACGGATCAACCGTCGACATCAGACTGAATTAACAATGATATACTCGCGTTAATATATCAAAGCAATGTTTATGTAATCATTATGTCCTTTAAATCATGAAAATACTTTCAATAAAGTTGAAGAGGATGGTGTTTGAACATTGATTTTAGGATCAAAAGATTTGATCAACAGTGCTTCACACATCACCCTCTCCCAGTAATTATCAAATTGTGAACACAAAATCTTAAAATTACTTACATCAACTTTACTATTCAAACAGTTCTTCTTATGTTGAGCAATATTGCTATCACCTTCCCTGCGATTATGTTCCTGAATCCGTTTACAGAGATGACGACAAGTCTCTCCTATGTATATGGCGTCACACCCATTACATTTATATTGTTAAACTAAATTGGAACATAACCCAGTTGGAGTGACAGATTTACTACTAAACAATCTTTTTTTTCAGGGATCAACTGTGCGGCCAGTGGGCATACTTCTACGTAGTATCCCTGAGTAACTAGAGATTTCGGTCTCTAGGCTAAAGTGTCCAAGAGCTAGCCGATTATTGCGGAAC
>MQRK01011714.1:0-10993 GCA_001938485.1 Girardia tigrina | reverse complement strand
TTTTTTATTAACAGTTTCAGAAAATTCTGGAGTTCTGGAGGCAATGAAGTCGTCCAAGGCTCTTTCAATATCTTCTTAGTTTCTGAAGCATTTTTCTCGAAGGCACTTAAAATATTTGAAAAAGTGATAGCCTGTAGGGAGAAAGATCAGGCGAGTACGGTGGATGATCCAAAGTTTCATATCACAGTTCGTTTAACTTCAGCATGGTCTTTCTTGCAACATGTGGACGAGCATTGTCATGTAGAATAATTGGCCCCTTTCTATTGAGTAATACTCGCCGTTTTATGTAGTTCTTGGTGCATTTTTACAATTTGCTGACAATAATTTTCCGCTGTAATTGTTTCGCCTTGTTTTAGATATCACTTCTGGATTATTACGTGGCGGAACACCATACAGTTACCATGAGTGTTTTTAGTATAATTTTGGCTTCGAGAAAAGCTTTGGAGCCTCATTGAAATCCAACCACTGAGCTGAACGTCGCCGGTTGTCCTATAGGATCCATTTTTCATCGCACGTTACAATTCGATCCAGAACGGGTCGCTTTGATTACGCTAAAGCAGAGAAGAACACACGTTTAAACAACATTTTTTTTTGTTTTTCGTTTAATTCGTGCGGCACCCACTTGTCCAGCTTTTTCACTTTCCCGATTTTCTTCAGATGGCGAAAAACTGTTAATTGGTGAGCGTTGTCGTGGAGAAGAATTAGCGCTTCCTATTGACTAATTAATTTGTAATTATTTATGAATTAATTTGTGATTAGTTATGAATTAATTTGTAATTATTTATTAATTAATTTTTGATTATTTAAGAATTAATTTGTGATTATTTATGAATTAATTTGTGATTATTTATTAATTAATTTGTAATTATTTATTAATTAATTATAGAGATTTAATATTTTATTATTTAAAATTAAGTTGATTTTTTATTAAATAAATTAAATAAATTTCAGCGATATAAAAATCTATTGGTTTTTGTTAACCACATAATTCAGAGAAAAAAAATCATTCTTATGTTACTTTATGTATTTTTATTGTTGAATTACTTAAAATAAAATTAAAATAAAACTTTTATATTAAAAAAACCAAAAATAAATTTAAAATATTTCGTAGAGAAAATTATTTTTCAAACAATTACTTATACAATTTTTTTCCTTAGTAATTTGTAAAAAGAAATATTTTACTTTTAATTGAAAAAAATAATTTTATATATTTTTTAAATGAATTTATGTAATTTTAAAACACTAATTTTTTAATTTTTCGTTTTATGCAAAACAAATAAAAAATATTAAAATTTTCATTTTTCAATTTAATTTTCAATAATTATTTATTATTTTAATATTTACAAATTTAATTTTTTAATGAAATCATTTCGTAAGATTTTGTTAGGAAAACTAATTTTTTTAATTATAATTTTTTATTTTAAATAATCATAAATCAAACCGGTTGGCGATTGAAAACAACAAAGTCATCGTTGAGCTATATAAATTAACTATATATAAATTAATTATTATAATATAAATTAGCTATATAAATTAATTAAGAAATATAAATTAACCATAATAGTAAATTAAGTAAATTTATTAATGTTTGAAAATTCCATCGAACAAAAACATTAAATTTGTGTATGAATGATCATTTAAAAGAGATGTTTCAAGTTATATAATACTATATTGACTCTTTAACTCATTTTGAATTAAAATATGAGATTATTATAATATTAAGTAATTCGAAATGCACAAAGAACCGATTAATAAATTAAAAATCTATGCAAAATGTTATTAGTAGTGAGAAACGTAATTACAAAGAATTAAAACCAATACAGCTGGATATAAAATACAATTTTTTTAAATAAAGAAAACTTTCTATTATCAATTACAAACAGCTAAAATAATAGACAAAGAACATTAAAATCATATGAAAGAAGGGTGATAATTGAAAATAAATTTCGATAACGGAAGATTGATAGAACTAGACTAAATGTAATAGTCATATATTTGTCTATTAAAATCAAAGTCATTTTAAAATTAAAATCAAAGCTAAATCAAATAAAAAATAGAAATTTGAAAATTTGACCATGCAACGAAAATTTATTTACCACCACCGCTTTAACATCAAAATTCTTTTATATTTAATGCACTGGTTTCAATTCTCTGGCAGGCTTGCACATGGTGGCAAATCGGCTTCAACAACACTTTCAGTCGCTTATGATGATACACTTGATATTCTAGGTTTTTTATTCTATTCCAGAAAACTCGCTATAAATGCTTATTTATTTATATTTAAATGTTCGATACAATGTTGAAGTGCTTCAAAAAGAAATAATTTGAAATCTAATCGAATTAAACCATTTTAAATAAAAATTGATATTTGCAATGCAATATCATTATAATGATTGATGTAGAACTTCGATATTCTAAGCAATGAAATTTTAAATCTGATAACGATCCTTGCATCCAATTGAACAATTATTTTGAATTTTCTCTTATATAACTACCTGCAAATAAAAATTAAATGATTGGAAAAGTTATAATTTATTCTCTGATATTTAGATATATATTGGAATGAAATAAAAGGTTCGTATTACAAATAAGAATATGATTTTATGCATATTTCAAAATTAAAAGAACAATTATTTATTAGGTTGCATTTAAAATTTTTCTTGCTTAAGGGAGAAAACAAATACAATGTAAAAATTCTGTTCTTGTCGCGTTCATTTATCACAACTAATTTTTACTGTCTAGATATAGTTAGTACAGGTTAATTTATTATAGAAAAGCAGGAGCTAATACAAATCGCTGTGTGTATGTTTCATTGTCTATATAGTGTGTGCTATTATAGCATACCAACTCTATATGGTAAGAAATTTTTATAATTGATATATGAAAATGAATTTTGAATAGATACATTATTTTGATTCGCTGTTTTAAATATACGTTTAAAAGTTTTCGTGTTCACATCAGTCATTCGCATAAGTCTGACAGATTCTGTCAATTTGCAAAAATTATATTTTACCTAAATTAATACTCTCGTGCATATAAAACCTGTCGCAAATCGATATAAAGATTTTTTAAAATAAATTAAAATATGTAATTTTTATAAATATTAGATGTAAATTTTAAATATTAGTATTTTTTGAACTAGATGTTCAACAATATTAAAGTTTTTACAAAGATACAGTCATGAAAATATTAAATAATTACACTTATTGTATATTTTATTATTTTTCTGGTATTTTCAAATAAAAAAATATAGACTGTCATAAATGTTTAAAAAATCGAGTTTTTCATTTGTTTTATTATTATAGATTTGTATAAATACACATTGGTGATTTTACTTGGCAAATCGTCTTCCAATACCAGTAAGATGGTTTAATTTTTCCATTTTGATAAGAATATCCGAAAATGTATCATATTAAATTGGTTGAATTTTTAAAAAACAAGTAAATTATTCATACTGTGTAATTCTCCGAAATTTGAAATGAAGCAAATTTCGTAACATATTACGTGTTTACATGCAGAAATCTGCATAAATATAAATCTCTGTATTAACGGTAATGTAATAAATGTTTTGAACAGATATAATAGAATCCAGTAGCACATGGTACTAATAATTAACCCTTGAACATCAAGTGCTCAATTCGTGCGCATGCAACAAATTTACATAAAATTTATGAGTACTTTATTGCGCTTTAAAGTGCACATGACTCGTGTATTGAGTAACATCGTGATATTAACCATAAATTGATATTTACTATACATGAATCAGATCTAAAGCTTTATTTATGAATTAGAATGGTAGGGTACTGAAAGTGTGTTGATGAAAGTTAAGAATTTAGGAGTTGGTAAGTGTTTTTTTAATCATGTATAAAGACCTGAAATATTTTAAAGAGTTAACTAAACAAAAAGAAAAGATTGAAAGGCTCTAATACGTCATAATAGGCAAAATATAGACTAGATTGACGCAGTGCAGTCATTTAACAGATAGAATTTTAAATTGTATGAATATTTTATAGCTTGGTTCATGTTTTCGCACATAATTGTTATATATGTCTAATCTAATGATACTGAATATAGATAAATTTAAAAACATTATAGCGTTTGAATATTCGTATTATACTAGTAATTAGACATCTTGCATGTCTTGTAAATAAAAATCGTTGAATATCAATATAAAACAAGCATACTAATAAACATCTTGATTTAATGTTTAAATCTATTTTCCACAGACAAAAATGATTTACAAGCATAAATATTTTAAAAAGAAGCCCTTACAAACTATTTGTTTATACATTATAATCAGTAATTAACAGTTGAAAAAATTTGTATCTTAGGATCACGTTAATAATATTTTAACAATTAATATATGCGTGTAAAATTTTTGCTTATTTATTAAAAATGAAAAAGCAAATATATTTCATGAAATTTGTAAAAAAAATTTAGAAAATTTAGAAAGCTCTCTAACGTGTTATCATATATGAAACTATATTAATTTACAATAAGCATATTAACAATAAACTGATCAATTAAAATTAAACGAATAAAAATGCAACTAAAAATAAAGAAAATTAAATTTTATCTTAAAATGATATTTCTTAAAATTTCTTAGTTTAAATAAATCTAATTCGTCGATTTCCCCAAGTTTTTTATTATTCAATTAATGGAATTCTTTGATTCCAAAATAAAAAATTTTGTTTTTGTTATAATTAGTCGTAATCATTATAATATTTCAATTATATCTTAAAACACGAAATATATATGTTTTGATTATATTTATATTTAATGGTACATTGCGAACATACAAGAATATAGATTTAATTGAATATTCAACCTTCATATTGACGAAAAGTTTTGTTTGGAGAATTCTATAAATTTTTAAATTATATTCAATAAATATTATCGGGTAATGACTGAGAAAAATTACTATTTTATTCATATGTTGTTAAAAATAAATAAATTGGTCTAGAATTACAAAATAAATCTATATTTCACTTAAAAATTTAAAGCATTTTTTATTACACAATATAAATTAGGTTTTGCGATGCTGCGTGCAGCTGCGCGAGATTTACTTGCAAACATTGCTCTTTATATATGCACCTGTAAGTCAAGCTGATAGGAAGATTACTAAAAATGTTATGTTGACATTTATTTTTATTAATAAATATTTTTCGAAATATATTATAATTTTTATAAAGATTAGAATTTCCGATTTGTTTAACTTTTAATAATAATTTTTCATCTTTTTAGATATTCCATATCACTAAATGAAATAAATGTGTTTCATTGGCATAATAAAAAAGATTTCTATAAAATATAAACATCATAAGTTAATAAGGGGTGAGGTATACTTAAAATAATGAAAAATTATAATATCAAATTGAATCTTTACTGAATGTAATTTTTAAAATTTCTTTATTATTGCATTGCAACTTACTAATTTTCTGTTTGTGCGTATGCGGTTCGAATTTTACTAAACAAAAATTCTATAAATTAAAAAAAACTACTTGGAATTTTATGAATTAAAAAATAATTGTATATTTGGTATTATGCGACTGATAGTACGCGCAATTGCGAAAAATTATAATCTTTGTGACATGAATTATAATTTATGACACAAGAAAAAATTGCTTGTATCTTTCTTTAATAAGCGAATAGCTTTTATATGCACCATTCGCATACTAAAAAATCATAATGCGTGGTGATGTTTGTAGGATTCTAAAAAAAGTCTACAGTGTAAACATTATTTAAATTTTATTGGTATTCTGGCTAAAATTCTTTGGCGGTTCGAGAATAAGAACCGTTATGTAAAATGTAAAATTAAACAAATAAAACATATAAACATGAAAACAAAATATAAGGTTATTATGGTATTTTATTTTTCATGTTAATATGATTTTAATTGTAACGTATAGTATTTATTATATGATAAATAATATATTGTGAATTAGAACATATTTTGATGAATTAGGTTTTACAGTTATAAACAAAAAAAATATTTATCAGTAGCCTAAAATTTACAACTTTCGTGGTTTATAAATTTTTTAAGAAGCCATTTTTGGTAAAAAATGACATAAATTAACATATCTGGTTATAGATTAACATGATTGTATAATAGATTTCAAATAATATATATAATATGATCTAAAATATATAATACCTCTTAAGGCTAGGATATATTTTCCGGGTCTGCGTTATAATTTCTTAATATGTTTTTAAAAAATATTGTCGATCATATAGTTATCTGTTAAATATAGGCAACCAAAAATATTTCAAAAAAACCTTGAAACATAAAATAAAATCAAAATATTTTTCCCTTTATAAAAATTAAAAATTTTTATAAATTGGTTTTTAATTAGAAAAACTAGACTGCCATGGGCGAATAATTTTCAAACCTACCGCGAATTAATTAATTTTCTTATATTTACATTATCTTGGTGATTTATCGCAAAATTTCTATAAATGAGCATTTGATCGTATAATATATTTTAATTCTTATTGTTTTTCGCATTTAATAGAAGTACTGTAATTATATAACTTTCAAATATTGTATTAAATATTCGTAAAATTAATTATTAAACATTCCTTAAAAATCACAAAATAATTAAGAAGTTCAATATGTTATTTGTGTGTGGATGTTTTTTATAAAACATGGATTATTTCAGCCTATAAATTTAAATTACATTATTTTATTTATAAAACCATCAAAAGTAAAATCAATCTTGAAAAATCCCACTTTAAATTAAAAATAAAAAAATATTGATCAATCAAATTTCCTTGATATTTTATCTTGAAATAAAATAGAATTTTATATAATCGCAAAAACATGTTACTTTAACGCGTTTTGAATAACCCCCTATTACGATTTTTTATATAAATAACAATAAAGTTGCAACATATGTATATGACCTATCAGCTTGAAAATGTCGAAAATAGGAATGTTGTAGAATTTGATTTTAGATTTATAGAACTTTTGAAAATATTTGTACATCAAAGTTTTTGGACACGCCAATTAAATCTTAGTTAAATTTAAAAACAAAAATCAGTTAAATCTTAAAAACAAACAAAAAGTATAAGATTTAAGAAAAAAACCAATGTAAAAATTTTATTTCGTAAACATTGAAAATATATATTTATATTAAGGTATATATATTGATTAATAACATCTATTTTTCCTTTTTAACATAACTAAATGTTGTCAGATTAAATTATTAATTTATTATATTATTATTAAATATTAAAACGAAAATACAACCAGAGCCGAAACAAAAATGTAATGCGAAAAATTTAAACTGTATTTAAAATAATAGAAGATTCTTAAAAATTTAAATATTCTCGCAGAGTATTAAATTAAAAAACGCAGGAATTTCAAATTACACGCTGAAATATAAAATTTAAAATGTGGTTGTATAATATGTAGCAAATTTGCTATAAATTAAATATATTTGTGAATAGTCAGGTGTGAAAAGTGGTCAGAAATCAAAGTATAAGTTTATGGGCAATATATTCGCAGATCTTCGCGATTTATTTTTGTATTTAAACATGCATTTTATGAATAATATTTGTTGTCTACATTTTCTTGTTTGTTTGGCTGACAATTAAATTCTAAAATTTTTAACAACTTTGCACTCATTTAATTCATAATTTGAACATTTAAAGCAACACAAGATGACAAACCTTTTAATTGCTTTTTTAAAAAAATGATATTGGGTTGAGGAATAAGTTCCCGCCGCTTTTTTAAAAATTAAAATTTTATTTTTTAACAAAAAAGTTACTACAAATTAATCACAAATATAATCTCCGCCATTGTTCACAACTTCTTCCCAACGTTCAACGAGTTTTACAATGCCTCTTTGGTAGAAATCGCCCGGTCTTGACTCGAAGAATTCAGCCAACCAAACTTGTAGTTCTCCATCATTGTTGAACGAAACACCATGCAAAGCGTTAGAAAGCGAACGGAAAAGATGAAAATCAGATGGAGCCAAGTCAGGAGGGTTCGGTAACACTTCCCAACCAAGCGTTTGAATGGCTTCTTTTGTCATTATGGCAATATGAGGACTTACATTGTCGTGTTGCAAAATAACGCCATGTTGTCGATCCGGATGTTTTTGTCTTATAGCGGCGTTGAGTCTATTGAGTTATTGCAGCTGTTGAACATAAAGTTATGTGCTCACTGTTTGAATTCGAGGAAGCAATTCATAATGAATAATCCCTTCCCAATCCCATCAAACGCATAGCATTGTCTTTTGTGGATGAAGATTCTGTTTTGCTCGTGGTGTCAATTGTTCTTCTCGGCTACGCCATTCTTTGCGCTGTTTCATGTTGACGTACAGGCACCATTTTTCATCAACCGTTACAATTCGATAAAGAAATTGTTGCTTATGACCGTGAGTAGAGCGATGACGGGCAAGCAAACTCGCCGAAATTGTGGATCGCTGGTTTTTGTTGTTTTCGGTCAAAAGATGTGGGACCCAAGCTCCAATTTTTTGAACTTTTCCCATTGATTTCAGGTGGTTCACGACAGTTTTTTTTTATCACAATCCATTTGTTCCGACAATTCAAGAGTGGTTTGACGCACGTCTTCATGCAAAAGTTTGTTCAAACGCTTTTCATCGAATTCATTTGGTCGTCCTGAACGAGGTGCATCCTTGAGGTCAAAATTGCCAATTTTAAATTTTGCAAACCAATCACGAACGGTTCTATCAGCTATAGCACCTTCTCCGTATACAGCACAAAGCTCTCGGGCACCGTCTAAGGCTTTGGTGCCTCGATTATGCGCAAACAATATGTTGGGACCAGTGAGTTTTTCCTTCACGTCAGCCTCGGGCCTATTCATTGCACCGGCACCGAGACAGGCGAAGGAAAAACTCCCTAAATCAAAAAAAAACAAAAAATAAAAAGTATTATAATTTATAATTAATTAATTAAAAAATAGAAACTTTTAATTGGTTTTGACCCTTGGATCCTGTCGATTTGAATATTTTCTTGTGAGAATTTGATGGCCTGATTTGTTGACGTGGGTTTGATCGGAATTTTGGCCATCTCCGGGTTGTTTCTACCTGAGGACTGTTGACTTAGTGATGGATGATTGAAGGTTGACTGTGAGAATTGTCTGCTTGCTGGTTCTGTGAGTTTTAGTGACGAAAGATTGGTATAAATTCATCTGAATTGTACACTCTACCGGAATTTTTTTTATCATCAAATATATTTTTAAAGAAGAATTTGACTTGGTAAATTTTACCTTTTATTTTTTTGTTGTTGATGGAGGTTTGGAGATGTCCTCATGGTTGCCGAACCGTCGATGGTTAAGGGCAGGTGCTGATAGTGCCTGCCGAGACTGTTGACGATCAGGCAGTAAATATTCCTCGAGGATATTTGAAAGCTACCAACCTGTCAATAAGGAACGGCGGGTGCTTTTAGTGCCTGCCGGGCCTGTCGAGCATTTGGTTGTGAAAAGACGTTATCGTTAAACTGAGGATTTGTCTTTACTTATCTCCATCAACTATTCTTTTTTTTGTTTTATTACATCAATGAATCCACTTCTCATCCTCATTTAGTTAATGAATCGACCGATGTATGAAAAAGAAGATAGAGGGTTGCTTCGTGAGCTTCAGAAAAGGAGGGAAGAAATCGACAGAATTACAACAGAGTTGTCCGAAAAAACAACAGAGCTCGAGGAATACAGAAGAATTTCCGTTCCTTTATCCGTACACAAACCGATGGTGGACAAATATCTGTTATCACAACTAAAAATAAAGGCCTTACCAGCTGAAATTACCGAGTTGAGGATTCAACAAAATATGTTGGAGTGCAACAAAAAGATAATAAAGAAAATTTCCCAAGAAGATACTGCGATGATCTTGGAGACTGCTTCTAGAATTGCAGTAAAGGAACCCATGGATGTGAAAGATGTAAACATTGCTTCATCTTCAACAATTAATGCGTCTATCCCAAAGGAAGATATGATGGCATCAATGACCAACAAAATGAACCGAACAAAGAAAAGGTGCGAGCAAAGAAAACGAAAGGCGCAACTATTCCAACAAGCAGAAATTGAATTAAAAGAGATTCAAGGTTCAGACCATCCCGATTCGTACCAAAAGAAGGAGAAACATACCCGGCAAAGTGGCTTAGAATTAGAAGAGACTCCTTGCTTTAATATAAATGAACAATCCATTGCTACAGTCCCTGGCGGTGTTTTCAATGAAATGCAAAAATTGTTCGAGGTTAAATCAAAGGAAAAAAATCCTCAAGGAACAACAAGCTCGCCTTCGCTTTCGATCCATTACGATTGGACAGGGAGAGGAGTTTATAGTTTTATCAGATTCGGAAAATTGATGATGAGGAGTGGATTAATTGACTTATTGGATGATTTCAATTTTTAATCAATCTTTAATATGCAAAGTTTTGTTCATGTTCTTTTAACTTTAATCTCTGATATGAAATTGATAAACTCATAATAATCAATATAATAATCAAATAAAAAGGAAACATGTTGAGAAAGAATAAGATAATCAATTAATTAAATAGAAGTGGCATAAGTCAACTTTCATAGACCTAATATATTTAAATATAATATAGGACCCCAGTAGGTACTTCATCAGCTTCACTGGCGAGATAAAAGGGCCAGATGGGGTTGATGGGGTACGATATGGATCTCTAATAAGTGTGAGTTATAGACACTTAGAGGAGAGACATATCTAGATAATAATAGTTGGATCAAAATAAACTAAGATGCTAAAGCACAACATGAAACACATAAATTTGAATTAATAAAATTAAAATAATAATATAAAATTCAGCACTAATAATATCACACCCAACAAATATGGTTCCACGACAAAACGCCGCAAACAAAAACGCCGCGGACAAAACGCCGCATTAATTGGGAATTTTAGGAATAAAATGAAATAATTTGTTATTAATTAGGAATTTTAGGAATAAATGAAATAATTTGTTATTAATTGGGAATTTTAGTAATAAAATGAAATAATTTGTT
>MQRK01011620.1:0-11132 GCA_001938485.1 Girardia tigrina | reverse complement strand
TTCTTTATTTGAAATCCTATACTAGGTCTCCCTTTCAGTTCTTCATATTATATTTTAAACTTTGATATTTTCATTATCTCTGTGCTTCTTTCTTCATCTTTTTCTGTGATCAAACTGTCACATTTCTCATTGCGTATTTCTTTTTCACCATCCAATATACACAATTCTTGAGGAATATTTTTAACAGCATCTAATACACAACATACGTCATCATACAAACAATCATTCATACAGTCTAACATACACATACATTCGTTTCTTAGTGAAGTGTACTGATCACTTCTCCCTGTGACCGTGCCTCCTCGTTTCCCTGTTCGTCTCTGAAATTTTTATTACTAAATGTATAAAAACATTTCAAATACATTCCAGAATCGTGCATATTGATAAATTGTTGTCTGTTGATTAAAATTATTCTTTAAAATCAGAACAAAACATTTAAATTGATTCCAAATAGAATTTCATCAAGAGCACAATATTCCACATTTGCATGTAGAAGTATGCATAATAATGAGAGAAAATAACAAAATCATTTCAAACATTTCTCTCATTAACATACTATCACCTTAAAGAGATACTTTCAATAAAATAATTCAATACTAAAAGTGGTCTCTCAAAAAACTTTTAGACTCATTTATCAGAGTCTAAATTAGAACACATTTAGCTTTTCTCTTGAAGGAGATCCATGTGCGACGCATCAATCATATTATCAAATAGCAGTGATTTAAGCGCTAAGTATTTTAATTAAAACACTATGTATTTTGTATTAAAAAGCTAATTATTCTTAATAAAACGCAAAGTAAAATAAACGAATCCTATGTATTATAATTATTATAGAAGTAAATTAATATTTTCTAAGTAAAAAACAATAATTCTAAGTATAATAATTAATCACTCAGTAAATATAAAAATCTATGTAAAAAAAATAATAGCTATGTTAAAAATCAAAACAATCGGTAAATATATAAAATTCTACATTGTTTTTTATATTTTCACCAGTATTAGTATTTTAAAAAACAACATTATTCGACTTTGTTGTATTTATTTAGTAATAATCAAACAATTCGAAGTGTCACTTAGAAAAGTTTTGTTTGATGAATCGTGTTCTTTAAAATGAAATACAACTATTTTTCTTTAAAATTAAATTACATCCTTTATCATTAAAATGAAATTTTATTGTGTTTGTTTAATATGTCATTTACTGTACTTTTTCAAAAATTGGCCATATTTTTTAAAAATGTAAGTTATTATAATTTAACCAATAATTTTAATATTAATAATAGAAATTCCCGGATAAATCTTGCAAACTAACGAAATGACAAGTAACTTAACACAATTACCTGAATATCAATCATCATCTGAATCAGAAATGAGTATTCAAGATAATGTAATGACTAAAAAAGGATGACTAAGAAGTATCGCATCTGGGATGAAGACTCTGGTTTTAAGTCACGTGAAGAAGCACTAAGTAAAATTAAAGAAGAAAAATATGGAGCTATTCCTATAAGAATAAAACAGACAAATGAGAGAAAGTGCTTTATATGTGCAATTTAACTAAGTTTAAAGGTCAGCAATACGATGGCGGCATTTATCTCTTTAATGATTCTACAAGTGTTGAGGTAATCTTATTTCGAGCTAGAGCTGAACATAGTCATAATAAAAATTCTTCCTAAAATATTTTTTCTGAAGATGTCAAAAATATTTTAAATGAGGTGGTGGAACTTAGAACTAAGCCTAAGAGAATTTTAGAAATTTTGCATGAGCGAGAACTGAAAAGAAAAAAATTCCATCAATAATTCAATTAAGGAATTTTCTAACTAAATTGAAAAAGGAAAAACACGGACCGGTTAAAATAAGTTTAGGTGCGTTAGAAGGTATACTCAAAGAAAATAAAAACGTTCCAGAATCAGATGATGATGCTTTTAAATTAAAATATTCTGTTCATTACGAGTACAGTGATAATGATAGTGATGAAGACGTCGAACAAGAAAGCAACACTTTCAAGTTTTTCGTCACAACTATAAGAGTATTGTGTATCGCTAAAGGCAGAAAAAATCTACATGCCAATGCCACTTATAAATTGAATTGGCAAGGTTTTTTCAGTCTTAATTTGTGGTACGACCGACTCAGATCGACATTTTCATTCATATGGACTTACAGTCTGTACAAATGAAAAGACTGTCGACTTTATTTTCATTTTTAAGAGTATTGCTGAAGGTTTAGCAAAGATTCATAAGTCATCTTTTGAGTATGAAATACTACTTTGTGACGTCTCGGCTGCAATAAAAACGCATTCATTCAACTTTTGAATAAGCACCAAAATATAATTTGTTGGGTTCATATGCGTCATGCTTGTACTAAAAAAAGTTGAAGCACTGGTCACTACAGATTTTTGTGAACCTGTTTTTGAAGACATTGATAAGTTACAGATGTCCCAGTCTTCTGAAATATTTAGAAAAGCATCACTTCTTTTTCTTAAAAAATGGAAAAAAAATATTGTGGTGATGTCATTCCTCACCACATTCAATAATATTGAACTTCAATGATGTCAAATCTCATGACATCACTAGAGTTCAAATTCCGGCGATTTCATATGCCATGACATTTAATTATGCAATTGCAAGATCAATTTCAATTACATCAACTGACCCCGAGGCATATTATATAATATTATATAATATTGCCTTAATATAAAAGAGGAAGATTTTCAAGTTTAATTGATTATCGATCCCCGATCAATATTTTATCTAATAAATTTTGTTCTGAAGTTTGTGTTCTTTACAAAGATTTTCCAGAATTTGTCGACTATTTCAATAATTAGTGGCTATTATTGAATAACACTTGATATGAATGGTACCAACATTTCACCAACAATGCTTTGGAGAGTTTTAACCGATATATCAAAGAAGATGTAACTTTACGGGAACGATTGTCTCTCTCTCGTTTGATCGTCGTTGTTTTTGAGATGGTTGTAAACTGGTTGAAAGATTATGAACGAGGTATGAAGACATTTGTGACATCTACTATTATGCATTTTTTATTTACCTTTATATTTTTTACTTAGCTTTTCATATTTTTTACTTAGCTTTTCATATTTATTTACTTAGCATTTCATATTATTTTATTTAGTGTTTTATTTTTTTACTTAGTGAAAATACATTTTTTACTTAGAATTTATTGAATAAAATACTTAGCTTTTTAATAAAAAATACATATCGTTTTAATAATTATACATAGCGGTAAAATTTTTCTGTTATCAAATTGTTACAACCAAGTTGATAATTGAATGGTTTAAATTAAAATTTTTGACCAAGATTACGTTATTCAAGCTTTTATCCTCTTCGACAATTAACAAAAATAATTGATCAATGAAATGAACTGGTCAATATCTTCTATCCCATTCTGAAGGGTTTGTAAAAATTAATATGATATTCTTTAAACACCTTAAAACTTTGCTTTTTACTAACCAAAACGTTATTTGAGATAGTAAAATAAATAGTTTTACATTCCAAACTTTCTCGAGTAGTAGAGAATAATACTATCGATGATTGTCGAAGCTCATTTGGAAAAAAAACTAAACAAGAAGTCAATTTAAAAAGAAAGTTGTCGAAATACTGTCATAGTTATCATATACCTGTTACCATATGTTCTTGAATTTTTCGAAGCATAAATAAAATCTTTGACTTAAATTATAAATATAAATATATAAAAAATGATGTATTACTAAAAGCTATTGGAATTTCATTAAATTGTTTCTAATAATTAATATAATATGCTCTTCAATGCTATTCTGTTATTTTTAATTTATTCCTAGAAATATTAATTACTAAATACGTAAATACATCTTCCCTTAGGAACATTCAATATGAAATGTCGATTGCTTATTTACTTTTTACAATTAAAAATCAAACAATGTAAAACAACACATTTTAACATTTGTTTGTTTACTTTTAATTTTTTTATTTTCAAGATTTCCTTGTAATAAGATTGTTAAATCTTACTTTGTAATTCCAATTTGATGCAGAAGTAGAACAACATTTGAAGAGCCTAAAATATAAATATTATGATTTTTTTATTATATCTCAGACAAACTAAATGATGCAGGATGTTCAATAGTACATGTTAGATTTGGGAACACATTCTGATAAGAATTCAGATAAAGACAGTTTTTTGAAACTTTTTTTTGTGACAAAAAAAAATTTGTTTTCCGCAAATTTTTGTGACAATAATTATAATATTCCTCGAAATACAATTCATCAATTTCAATGACTCAAAGCCATCTTTCGGCAATTGCTCTTGCAGTTGCTGAATTTTGTGCTTCCCCTTCGTGATATATGAGCTGGAACATTGTCATGCTGTAGGATTGCTTTACCGCAATTCAACAATCCCAGGTAGTGAGTGTTGAATGCATTATGAACTCGCTGAGATTGTTCAACATAAAGGTTACTATCGATGGCTCCACCATCAGGAACATGTTCCCAGTGCACAGGTACCTCATAATTCCACCAAACACACATCATCACCTTCTTTTCGATTCGACCTTTGCGAGCAACTTGCTGAGTTGGCTGATCATACTGAAACCATTGCTTACTTCTTCTAGAATTACTGAAGGTATTCACTTTTCATCTGTAATAATTTGCTTCCAAAAACGGCTCTCTGGGGTTATGGACTAGTTCACGACAAAGATCAATTTGACCTTTGGTTTAAATATTTGTCAATTCGTGGGGCATTCAGAGCGAATTTTCATTTGAAGATAACGAATAATGGTGCTTTGAAAATGGTCGAGTTCCTCGGACAGCCTGTGGATGCTATTACAGGGCTGCTACTCCACTAAGGGCACGAAACTCTCTTTTCACAACTGATGGTCAACCTAAACATTCTTGATCTTCAAGAATGCTATCTCCCAGATTAAAACCACGAAACAACCACTGCGCTGTATTTTTCTTGAACACATGCGTTCCACGTTGTAGATTCGTCGAGACGCAGCTGCTGCTGTTAGGCCTTTTTCCAAAAATGTCGTAATAAGATACGAATTACTGTTTTTTCTTCTATCATTCTAAAATGTTACAAACATATATATATATATATATATATATTTGAGTCTTGTGAACGCTAATTTAATATTTTTGAAAAATACTTTTGTTAAAGCTTTTTTATGAAATCGGAAATGTTTCGGAAATGTACACAAATAAACAGATATATCACAACATTAAGGTTACATTGGATAAATTGCGTACACAAAGACGGGTTAATAAAGGACTAAATGAAGAAAACATTGAAGAGTTCAAACAAATGATCAAAATACAATATTCTGGAGGATCTGAAGCATTTAAGAAGAGTATTTACAAGAATATAAGTACTGTCAAAGTATTTTCAATTACATCCAAAGTTCAAAGCTTCCTCTCGAATGGTACCCAGACAAATGTGCTTATTTGGTATTACATACTGTTTTTGAAATTTTTTTATTATTAATTCGTTAATATTAAAAATAATTTTTAAAATATAAATTTAATAAATTGTTTTGAAAATTTATTTTATTGATTCGTTAATGGTAAAAACATTTTTGAAATATAAATTTAATATAATGGACCAAAAGTTGAAAAACACAAATATTTTATCAAATAAACATTTATCCGAGACACAATCTAAATTCCACTAAATAAACGACTTATAGTTTGCTCTGTCAAGTCCTGATCACGACGGAAATGATCGACCAATGTGTAAATGGGAGTGTGACAAGCAACAGATGACATTATACCAACCCTCAACTGAATTATTTTCAAAAACATTTATTAAATTTATATTTTAAATTTTTTTTTAGCATTAGCGAATTAATAATAAAAAATTTTCAAAAACATTATGCAATCCTCTTTTAGCACATTTTTCGGCGCGCATTTGTCGGGTTACCCTCTCGAATAAATCGAAAACAATTTTTGGACTCCAAGCTAGTCGGGTTATGAAATTCCATTTCCACGGGTGTATAAACTCATACATTGGAGAGACAAATCATCATCTCAAAACCCGAATTATTGAACATTCACAATCAAGTCGATCGAGTAAGGATCTTAATCATTGGTTACACTGTAAAAATAGAATCTCTTCTGTTTCAAAGGATGAGTTTTTTATTTTACAAAAGGGCTTTGATTCACACTATGAGCGGCAGTTCTGTGAATCATTATTCATACGACATTACTACCCATTAATAAACATTCAAAATAGACAAAGAAAAGCCGTTTCAAATCTTAAAATTAGTTAGACTTAAAAGACCTTGAAAACCAAAAACTTTAATTCACTAAAAATCATGAATAACTTTTGACTCAACCTGATATAGAGAGCAAGCTACTATAGAAAATGGTAAAAAAACGTTTTGATGGGTCTCTGTGTTCTGTGGAGGGATATTTGAATGGTAAATGTTGGCACGACAACTTGTACTATGGAACATCCTGTATATTAAATAAAAAGCTTTTTTTAAAAATAAACATAACAGTTGAGAAGAAATTTTGGATGAAATATGAGTACAATGTGAGCGATTGGATTGGCGAGAGTGAACGCAATGCTCACTGCCAGCAGAACGTTGAGCATATACACCAATCTGTCTAGAGAGCCAATTCAATCAATGAAATCGTTTTCATTCGCCACTTACTCGACCTTTTCGTATGATCGATCATTAATAATATGAGGCAATACAACAAATAGAATGCCGAAAAGAAATTAAATCGTAAAGAAGCCGCTACTATTAAACTTAGCGGTAGAAATACTTTCAATATTACTATATAAAGGAGTTCCATTTATCACAATTAATTGGTTACATTTTTCAAATTTCATTCAATGATTTAATTTAAACAAAAGTTTAATTTATAGGAAAACATATCAAAGTGGATATTTTTTCAAAAATGTTATGAAATAATTGTTATCGCCTTAAGTTTTATTTTAATTCAATCTGTT
This sequence comes from Girardia tigrina, assembly GCA_001938485.1. NCBI lineage: Eukaryota > Metazoa > Platyhelminthes > Tricladida > Dugesiidae > Girardia > Girardia tigrina. The sequence continues at coordinate 4,190 of MQRK01011620.1, read as the reverse complement.
AAGATTATTTATGCTATGTTGATGTTTAAAAATAATTTTTATTAAGAATTTTATTAATATTTTTGTTTTTCAGTAACAACATTATTTATCTCTGGTTTAAGTAATTATGATCAGAAGTAAATTGAAAAATATAAAATATCTCATTTTCATGGAAATAACAAAGTCATATTATAATTTGACTAGTTCAGAGTGATATGAAAGTTTTAAACGTAAATGTGACATTGAGTTTTATAAAAAAATAATACATTTTACTAATTATATACTAACATGAATTGTCTAAAATTTTACATTTGCAAAATTAAATATCTAATTTAAATATTAAAATTATTATCATTCTATTTATTACAGATCTTTAGCTCGTAAAATATTTTTGTTCTTGTATTGCTCCTGTTAATTTGACAGCAAATTATTGTGAAAACAATTAAATACGTAAATTTACTATGAAAAAAACATTGCATTAAGAAAATTGAATTAAAAATGCATACGATCTGAAATATGTCTTGTATCTTTTCAATGGTGAAATTCTCAGTGAAATTGAAGGTTGATAAACAAACTACGAAAATATCAGACTTAGTCACAGGACTAGAAGATATTGCCCACGATTCAAAACTAAGGTGTCCGTTTGCTGGGACAGGGTGCCGAAATCCATACAAGCGCCGGAAGACACCGTGGTTGAATGAGGGCGTCTTACTCATAGGAATCATCATATCACAGGGGTGACCTCTTGCGGCAAAAGACAGTGGGAACAGAGAGGCTCTGATGTCCGATCTGGTGTCTCGGCCGATGAGACTCCCAACAGTTGAGTGGCATTGACCCGAGTTACCAGATGGATCACAGTGTCCATTATTATTGTTCATCAAACTTATTTCTTCAACTGATTTGCAAACACTTGGCATCCACAATTTTCTGCTCGACGAGTAAATTCATCTTGATGTTATTAATATTTGTGTTTTTCAGTAACAACATTATTTATCTTTTAGGTTTAAGTAATTATGATCAGAATTGAATTGAAAAATATAGAAACTAATTTTCATGGAAATATGGTTTCGAAAAATGCAAATGAACACTTTTGATAAAATTTCATGTAGAAAAAAAATTATAATAATTCTTTTGATAAAATTATTAATTTCAAACAAAATAATATTTAGTTTAGCAAAATTTGGAATCAAAATTAAAAATATTTTAGTCCTTGTTTTATTTGATCAATTTTCAAGGTTAGATAAAACTAGTATATAAACGACAACGAATTCAGTCATGGCCACTAATAATTTCCTGCAACAAATTTTAAAGAAGATTCCGTGTAGAGTAAATTTATTTAAATTCTTATTTTTTATTTCTTTTTCTTGAAGTTGATATCGAACTAAGTATCCTGTATAGGAGAATAAAGTTCATTCGACTTTTAGGGTTTAACGGTTATCTTTCGTTTAGAAGATTTATAGTTTGAAAATTAATAAATTGTGATCTGATAAACTCGCATCGAATGTCCGTTTGTGAATACGTCTATTACGAAGAATTACGAAGAGAATCAAAATTATCAATATCGTTAAATGAGAAAGCAATTAAAATTTATAGAAGTAGTAATTTGTATTTTTTTATAGATAAATAATCTGCCTGATCCTATGTATCTAAAAATTTATATTTTTAATAAAAACTTAATAGTTTGTTTGTTTATAATGTCTTTTTATTTTCATCAGTTACTTTAATCTCGAAAATCACAGTAAAATTGAAATGGGGCTCTTATTTCAGGACAGAGGGACTATTAGAATATGACTAGTTCAGAGTGATATGAAAGTGGTTATAATAGTATAACTCGAATGAGCTTCCTCTGAGCAATAGAAAGTATTTGCTCGTTTACATAAAAAATAAAATTTTTATAAAGGTTTTCGAATAAAGTATTTTTAAATATTACTGAATTAATAAAAGTAATGGCATAATTCTTTTTATTATATCGTTAAATGTCAAATGGTTAATTGTCTATGGTTAAATGTTGTAGAATTAATTGCCGTACCACCTATGTTTAGAGTATCTTTTCGTGTATTTCCTTGGTTTGAATCATTTGTTAAAAGTTTGTGGGTAGTTTATTTTTTGAAAATTAATTTTTATCGTCAAGTTTTTTTGAGCAGTCGGTTAACATCGATAGGTCAAATCTGATTGCAGCATGAAATGTTTATAATTTCTACTAGAGACAAAAGTTTCAGTTACAAATTTATCGCTCTATTCCAGAGTTATTTGAGTTTTCACATTTTTTGAAAAGAAAAACGATAGTAAGTTTGGTTACGATTTCATTATTGAGATTAATTTGATGAACTTGGGTATCATTTAGGAGCGACAACTGGTCTATTCCAAAGTAACTTCTAGAATAACAATGTCCTCCATCACTGTTTCAAATATAATCAATTGTCGAGATCAAACGATACTTTGCTGCCTAGCTTCAAACTGATATTTCTTAGTTCATATAGAATAAATAAGACTTTTTTAACTCCATCTTTGAACTAACTTCCACGATTTAAATATATAAAAAGATATTTTGGAACATGAATGAACATCGTTCATGAATAAACATTTTTACAGTTTTTCAGATATCTTGCCTTGTAATATATAATCTGCTACTACTTGTGATTTTTCGAGAAACATAATTATTAATTCCGTAAAGATGAAATTATCTTCATTTTTAGGAACTGGAAAAGGAATGGATTTGACTAAATGTTGATAATAAGTGAACACATGATTACATTTGGTGCATGTTACTTGTTGAAACATTTGACAGTAAAATAAATCAAAAATAAATCCATTATTCTGTTGACGAAAGTTTTTTAAACATACTTTTGAATCCAAATTATATTGAGTTACTCTTTTTTCAGACTGGTTTAATGCTTTGGTTACTTCTAAAAGAATAGACAATATTTTCATGTAACAAGCATGAACATCATCTCCTGTAGATGACTCGATAAAGAAGTCTTGGATTTACTAGCACATTCATTCACATTCTCATAATTTTTTTATCCATAGCGCCAATTAATTTAGAAAAATTATGAAAGAATGTTTGCATTAAGAGTACGTTCCTAGATATTGTATTGCTGTTTCTATCACTTTCGTCGGTCTCGATATATTCAAATGGCGTTGGCTTATTCTTGGTCTTAATATTATTATTCCTATACGCCCGACTGAGATTCTTGCAACTGCAAGCACGCGTATTGCTCAAATACTGTTTTAATTGGTTGATCAAATCAAATCCCAATCGACAAACATTACACAAATACGATTTGTAGTCCAGATAGATGATTTCGTTTCGAAAGAGAAAAAACATTCATTTGAATCGATGATCGCTAATCGCACATTTATACGTTTGAGTACACTATAAAAATCCCGAGACATGAATTACATATAAAAGATTCCCAAAACAATTATGTTCATAAAAAGTTGCGGTACACAACAGTTTGCTTCTTATTTGATACACTATTTGTTTTATTGTTCAACAAATTCACTGCAGCTATAAAGCAGCTGAACGACGCTCTTTAGGAAACAATATTCTTTGGGATTATTAAATCCGTCAGGTATTTTCTCTAAACCCCATGTTGAACCTCTATCTGGATATGGATGAGTGTTTCTTTTAGTTCTTCTTTCTGACTAACTTCTAGCAACAAACAATTTTCTGTCTTTCTTCCATTTTCACTCTCATTGTCACAACTGAAAAATGATTCTATTTTGACCAATTGTTTATCATTTGTTACTGGGGGACCATGATTGTAAAATCGAGCGCATTCCCTTTCAAAATCTTCAAATCTCGCAAAAAATATTTTTTTTCTGATTGTATTTCTTTTTCCATCTGAAATAATTCTTCATCGTCTATTTTCTTATTAAACTATTGAATTCTCCTCGTTAACACACCTTCTTCTTCAATTAGTTTCTCTAATTCTTTATTTTTCAAATTTTGTAATTTGTTGCGTTAGAATCAAAATTTAGTAAAAACATAAAATTTAAGTATCGATTTAAACAAAATAATCGGAAATATCGCAAAGCATAAAAAACAAGAGAAATCACATAAAAATATTAGAAATATAACAAATCAGCGACAAAAAGTGTTAAAATGTATATAAATGAGATAAAAAATGTAAATATTGGCGGAAAAGTAAATAATTACAGACAAATAATCGATGAAATCAGAATAACGCGTGTAAATGAATAGATAA
>MQRK01011488.1:0-15343 GCA_001938485.1 Girardia tigrina | reverse complement strand
TTTTAATTTTTAAAAATATTTAACAAGCAAATTAATATAAAAATATTTTACCCTTTAAATTAAAAAATAATAAACTATTCAGGCGAGATAAAAAATTAAAATTAACCCCTCATAAGTACTATTACATTTCCTATAAAAATCAGATTACTATTTAGCAGTCATTGTATCATTTAGCTTCACTTTTACTCTCCCGCTCCTGCGTGCTCATAACAATCGATATTGTCAATAATCTTCTTTGTACTCGACTCAAAATCATCTTCTCTGGTGCCTTGGGTCATCGGTAAAATTATTCTCTAAAGCAGCCTTATCCTGAAATCTTTTTCTGATATCCATAATATGTCTAATGATTCTGTCTGCTGCGCATTAGTTTTGATTAATTTGGACTGTGAGTGTACCGCGACTCGATTAAATTGTCCATCAAACATTTTAACGCGTCTTGGCAAACACTTTACCTGATTCTCAAAACATTTTTTAGTTGTCTTTAGTGAACTCCTCATTTAATTTTTCCGCAATCACCTACCCACTGGTAATTAAATATAATGTCATTCGGAGATTTAATTCGGCTTTCTTTGACCCCTTATCATACCATTAAGGAGCTTCAGTAATAGAAAAATTCAATCTGTCAGATATTTTTACCGTACGATGACAACGCTCAACAATTCCGTTATTACTTGTCTAAAGACACATCGATAATTGATCTTTACATTACATTTGCAGCATAATTATTGGAATTAATCACCTAAAAAGCTCCTCCATTATGAACAAGAATTTCTATGGGTGCTACACGCTTTATGAATAGTTTTAAGAATCATTGGTGCTTCGACGGGTCCTTCCGTATTTTCTTCTCTCCAAATCGCAAACCAACTTGGCTCACTATCGATTAGTGATAATTAAACTCCATACTTCTAAGGAGTTTGATTTATAGCCAATCTTTCCCGACATATATTTAACGACAGTGAACCATTTGGTGCTTTTAAAGGGGGGGAATCAATACTATTTCTAGGTTTCGATTGCTTACAACACTTTCCATATTGATCTTTGAAATTTCGATATATTTTTTCTGCTATCAAACAACTTTTCCCGTTCTCAAAATTATATTGCTCATGAATTACTTTTGCTTTATTTAGTTTTCTTTCTTGCTGATTACTACAAAAACTTTTTCTCCGTCCACTTTCTTGGAACCTTAGTTAAAATACCGGCCTTTTTACACTTCCAATCTGTTTCTGACTCATTCAATATACTTTCTTCTATAACCAGACGTCTCCTAACCAGTATCTAATTCATTTCATTAACTTTTATTCGTCTTTTTATTTCTTCAAATACGTAAGCCAACCACTAAATACACCTGAATCAGTAACAGTCAATAGTTTCTTAACATTCTATCTCAGTGCTAAATTTATCCTTTTTATGATCGCATCAAGCTCTACAGTGATTATTTGTGTGAAGATATATATTTTTAGTAACCAACTCTCACCTTCAATAACAATCTCCGATTTGCAATTCACATAAAATTGCAATTGCCCTTACATTGCACCATACAGTAAACTTTCGATTCATGTCCATATTCTAATGACATGGTACGGGATTTGAATTGGTGACTCGATTTATTACTTCCAGGATAAATGTCATAGTTTCCTCGGTCCCCAGTTCATTCCATTTAAATCCATTACACGATCATTTTATATAGCTATATGCTGCACGCAACCAGTTCCAAATCTGATAATACACACTTGTTTGAAGAATTTTATGAGAAACATTTTACGGGAGGTGAGTACGTCACGATCAATTTAATACTCCATCACATTGAGACTATTGAAGAACAAGAACTATAGCTCCGTTTATTTCTTCTATATCTTTACATTATAAGTCGGACTTTGATAAGTGACTTCACAACAAATCTTCGATCACTACATCTTCATTTACAATGATATCATCTACTATGTCATTAGTTTCAAGACAAACTTTTTCATTAAGAGACAAAATATTATTTGCGGAGCAGAAATTAGACCAAATCCGAGTCTTGTAAGCTCTTAGAATTTACTATTAATTCACTCCTTTTAATAATTTCATTACGTATGATTTACTGCGATTTGTAAAAAAAAGCATTTTTCAGGTCGAAAATATTTTAATTTTTAGGCTCACATTTCCATTCGCGAAATTCATCATCTACTGATCCTGCGTTCAATTCACGAGAATGATGAACTAATTTAACGCTCGATTATCCATGTCAGGTCTTACTTTGCTCTTACTTCTTGTTTACCAGAAATTAATAATTAAAAAAAGCAAGTAAACGGGTAAAATTAAAAATTAATTACACTAAGAGCTTCTGCATTTCAATCAAGTGAATAAATCTAACTCACAATGAAAAAACACAATTACAGCTCGGTGAGAATCAAATCATTTAATTCTATTCACCAGAAAAGAACCTTCTACAGCACACGGCTCCTCCACTTCCATACCTCCTCTGTCAGCCTATTTTCCCGCAATTCTCTCAATCGATCACAATCCCAAAAAACGATAGATTGATTAGCTTGATTAGCTTTAAGAAAAATATCTTTGCCGTTGTCAGTAGCGATGTCACAAGCGCCGTCCACACGATATTGGTTTGATCGATGATTTACATCTCAATCATATTATAAGTATTTGTTGATATAATATCTCACGGTCATTCATCATCAGTATTTCGACTTTCCCTACCTTCATCTCCCATAAAATCAATGTCCTGATCAATCAGACACCGCGTAGTGGACATTTTACAACTTGGCCATTCGTTTTGGATTTTTTGTTGGTTTCGACCTCATTTTAAGACTTGTGACAACATAATTGGCCGGAATCATCACCTCTCGGCAGAAGCTGATTACAATCACTTCTTCATTAATATTCTTGAATCCCTCTTTTTCGATAGCTTGAGCCATTGATAGTTCAAGTGTCAGTCGCCTTATTTGGAGTCTACTCATCCAAGATATTACCTATATAGATTGCACTAATATCTCATAACAATACAATAAGCACAATTAATAATTGTAAATAGGTTGTATTTATCTGTTAAAACGATTCATTCCATAATATTTTCATATATTTGTCGCGAGGCATTGATTATTTTAACTTTAAACTGTTATTTTATTTACCTTTAATCATTTTTTATACAGTTTTCAATAAATATAGTCGAATCAATTAGTAATTGTATCAATGGGAATTACTTAGTATTAAACAATGGAAATCGATTAGTTCTTCCTCCAAATTTTCATATTATTTTCGAGTTTGAGTCAATGAATGATTTACATCCTGGTTTTGTATCACATATGGCCCTTGTGTATTGTAATCAAGATAAAAAGGAATTTATACAAAATGATTGGAAAGTTCTGTTTCAAAAAGTATTAAATAATTCTCCAAGTATTGGTTTCAAATTATTGCTCTTTTTATTAAAATAATATTTTGTTAGTTAAAGAGACTCTTAACCAATGTCTTGAAAACACAATTCCCTCTTTGTTGAATTATATTGACGAAACTACTGAACAATTTACGTTCCATGCTGATTATCTGAACCAAACAAAACATACAAAAATGGTCAGAATAATTAAACAAAGTTTTGATGGAGCTCTCTCAACCCTTGCAAATTATCTATCAGTAATGATTTGATTTTGATAAATATATAATTCATTATAATTTATCGTTCACAGAGCTTATTGGTATCGAGTTCAAAACTCGTATTTGATTCCGCTGCTGTCAATAATCTCATTGCCTATTCAGCACTGTGGGCCTTCGGAGGGTACCTGTTCAAGGACACCAGGGATCTGCTCAGTGATGCTATTAAAAAATTATATAATCTCAAATTAGCACCGGAATATGAACAATATTCGGTACTGTTGAATATCTTTAAGACTAATTTTTAAAAAACTGAATTTTTCATGACAAAATAATATTTATTGATAAAACGAAGTCCGGATGAAAATCTTATTTTAATAACAACACTCATCCATTTTAAAATATATTTTAAGACAATATATTTCGACGGATCTGCCGTCATCTTCAGGTCACTAATTAATAATCAATTCACTTGTATATAAATACAAAAATGATGATTATGTAATCGATTGCATGAAATCATACTAATCAAAAATTCTCAATAAGCTGGTTTAGACTGCCGATTGAACATTGATTTTAGGGCAACGTGACCTAATTAACAATGCTTCACACGACACTCTCTCCCAATAACTGTCAAAATGCTTACACAGAATTTTGAAATTATCAAAATTTACATCACATTTACAATTTTTCCTATGTTCTGCAATATTACTCTTACTCTCTTTTCGACTATGTTCTTGAATTCGTTTACAGAGATGACGGGCAGTCTCTCCAATGTATGTGGCATCGTACCCATTACATTTATATTCATAAACAATATCAGAACAAAGTGTTAAAGGTGTAATAGATTTATTACTGAACATATTTTGAATTTTATGAGATCGTGATATAATTTTTAAATTTAATTCATTGTTAGTTGCTTTTAACAATGCATTTTTAAAGTTTTTAAATCCTTCAGAATAAGGTACAATTAAACAATATTTAGGTATATTATTCATATCTAATGATCCTTCGATTTCTTTCTTAGATACATCAGGAGAAGCCAAACTCTGATTTTTCGAAAAATCTTTCAAAAGTATTTTATCTACTGTTTCCTATAATTATTTTTCTAGAAAAAATTTAGAATAACCATTCTTATTTAACAACGAACTTACTTTATTAACACTTTCTACAGATTTAACAAAAGTGGAAGACAACGACCAGGAGCGATAAATTAAACCTTTAATCATGTTTCTTTTATACTTAAGTTCACAAAAACTATCTGGTGATGTATATAAACCTATATCAGTTTGCTTCCTATAAATTCCAGTCTCGTAACTAAGAGATTTTCTTTCAACCAAAAGATCCAGAAAAGGTAAGACTCCATTCTTTTCATTTTCAACTGTAAAAGTAACATTTGAATGTAACGAATTCATGAAATTTAAAAATGGAAGTACATCAACCTGATTTTTAAAGACTAGAAATATATCATCAACGTATCGTTTATATACTAAAGGTTGATTTCCATCAAACAATTTATTTATATTTATTTATATTAATTAGTGACCTGAAGATGACGGTAGATCCGTCGAAATATATTGTCTTAAAATATATTTTTAAATGGATGAGTGTTGTTATTAAAATAATATTTGTTTAAACTTTTTTTACTCTGATAAATGTTCTAAAGATAGGGTGTAAGTAAATTGAAAATGTATATTAACACATTGAATGCTGAGTACGAGATATCTCGTACTTCAATATTCATTAGTTAGACGCTAAGTACGAGATATCTCGTACTTTGGCTTACATTACTAAGACGCTAAGTACGAGATATCTCGTACTTTGGCTTACATTACTAAGACGCTAAGTACGAGATATCTCGTACTCAGCATTCAATGTGTTAAATGCTAAAAAGGCAACAATGTAAACTTTTTTGTCCCACGCGTAGCGCGCGTAGCAGACGTTCGGTGCATGATGTCAACATCAGTCAATGTGTTAATCATTGAAATCTAATTTTAATTGATTGTTTTTAATTAAAAAACATTATTAAAACATTAAAACATTTTCTATTAACATTTAATTTATTACTTTTTTTCAAAATTTTATTTAATTCAATGTTGCATGAAATAATACTACACATCAAAGGGTTTTCAAAACAGAAAATGTATATTTTTTTAAATAAACTCAAATAACACCATTTCAAATTTAAATTTTTATTAGAAAACATGTTTCGCCACTTTTTATTTTTTAAATAATATATGAATTTTTTATAAAAGTAAATATTCTTTAGTGTTAGGAATATTTTAAGTTCACAAAAACTATCTGGTGAAGTATATAATAAATATACTTTTTTTTCCTATGTTCTCAATATTACTCTTACTCTCTTTTCGACCAGTTTTGAAAAAGTATGTTGAACTAAGAATGGTGACTCTCCCACCCAGATGGAAATTGGTATTTTTTAAATTTAAAGTGATTGGCTATTTGGAAATAATTAAAATAATAATTTGATAAGTTAATATTTTTTAATAAAATTTAAATTAAATTCGTTTTTAACAAATTGATAACATTTTTATTATTTTAGTTTTTTATTATGAAATGGTTCAAATTATTTTTTTTAATTGATATTTTTAGAAATTAAATATTTTAAAAAGATTTAGAAAAATTTTTCGAATAATCATGATTAAAAAGAGAAATAATAAAACCAATTAGAACGATGTCAAACAGTGAAAGATCTTCTGAGAGTTGTAATGACTCTAAATGTGATGGTAATAAAAATTCAAATGAGAATTGTCTTACGGCTTAGACAAACTTATCTTCTTAATTATCTTAAACAACATCATACTTATTTTATATTAAATTAACAGCAAAATCAGATCAAAGAATCTATATATTTATACTTACTTCGATAATTGTGATTAATTGTTATTAAATTATTATTTAGCTTTTTGATTTACATTTGGATATTGACAAAATGAAATGGTACCCTTGGTCTGAGCTGATTGCTCCTCAAGTTGTCAATAAAAACAGTGGATTAATCCTAGATCGAGTTGTCAAAACTCCATCAATAGAAGCTTGCAATATGAATCTCAGTATTCTTTCAGATAATGGATTCCCTGTTTTGTTAATCGGGGGTAATGGTTGTGGGAAATCTTCAATAATTAAGGAACGTTTGAAAACTTTATGTTCCGGTGAAGTTGCAGATATTCTAAACATATCAAGTATTTTAATGAAATTTGTTTTTTATTCATTATTTTATTAAATTTGTTAGTCGATATTAATATCTATGCCAAGAGTACGGATATCAGTGGTCAATTGAATAATAATATTCAGTGGCAACATGGTTCTATTTATTCTCCCACAGGAAATAAAAAATTAATAATATTTTTGGACGACCTGAATTCATCTCGAAAAGTAAATTATTAATTAAATTAAGTTTTGTATAAGATTTAAAATAAGTTTCTTCAGTATGATGAAAATCTATATTTAATAAATAAGGAATTAGATCAAGCAAAAATTTGTAATATATGTAGATGATTTGTTGATTCAATTCATAAAAGTGTTTCAACTTGGTTCTATCTTGCATTATGTTTTGATTAAAATAATAAACCTCTATTCTTTACAATTATTTTGATGTTGATAAATCCAATACTTATCCGTGGTAAGCAGTAACACTGACCCATCTTATAAAATTTACAACTATACCATGTGCCCGAAAATAGTCTATTAGTTTTGATTTGTCTTCGCGAATAAAACCTCTAAAAAATAAAAAAATATATTAAGAAAGTTTGAGATATTGTGGCAAACATTATCATAGGCAGACCATCAAATTGACTTGTTCAAATATTAACAAATCATTTTTCAAAACAAACGCAAACTAATAAGCTGTCCCTACATTTTAACAAAATTATAGAATTTTTAAAACAATTTTTTAAAATCTTTTTAACCTTTCTTCATGAATTAGACAGTTTTCTTCTACGCTCTACTCTACTTGCAATCTTTTCTTCTTGTTTTCCATTTTCACGCTGTGTATAAATAATGATTACTAATAGGAACTGATTATTAAACTTTAAACATAGACTAATTTCAATGTCCAAAGCAAGCTGTCAAAAATTCAAAGAGATTCAACTATCCTGAAAGGTTATTCTTACATGATGTGTTTCATACAACCTTTGTAAAATGTAATGAGTTTATTTATTGTATAAATGATTTAAATTGATTTTATAAAAATATCCAAATAATAATTTGTGCGTATTTAAAATGGTAATATATGTTTATAACTTAATTAATCTATTATAAAAATATGGTCGTGATGGATATCGCATATGAGGATGACAAGAATAGCGTGTACCCATATCTATTGGTCATGGTGGACCAGTTTTCGATATTGGTCTCTTTGACAGAGATTAGAACTCAAAACAAAGACACCATAGTTCAATGCGTGTTGATAAAATGGATATATAGATATGGGAAGCCAAAAACAATATTAACAGACAATATAAAATATTTTACTGGCGGAAAATTTAAAGATTTTTGCATGAAATATGGAATCGAACAAAGATTTAGTAGTCCATTTCAATATCAATCAAACGGATTGGCAGAAAGAACTATTCGAACAGTGAGAGACATGATAGTAATAAGCACAGGAGACACAGACAAACGATCTTGATGGTAAATTGTTCCGAAGATAGAATTCTGTCTAAATGCAAGAGTTCAGAGTACGAACGGATATTCGCCCTTCCAAGTTGTGTTTGGTAGAAAAATAAACTTACATGCGGCAGCAGGAATAGCTAAAACGGAAGAGAGCAGCGTGATCAAGATGAAGGTAAGAGAAAATTTAGAGAAAGCAGCAAGACGAATGGAAAATTGGGAGAGAGGGAAGAGAACAAATCGACATTTCAAGGATGGTCAGAAAGTCTTTGTAAAACAAGATCCTACAAAACTTAGAAAGGATACTTTTACTATTCGATGGACCGTACCAAATTTTAGGACATATATCGCCACACCAATTGGAACTACAGAATCTGAAAGATGAAAACATAATTCGTCGAAGAATTGAGTGGATTAAGAAAGTAAATAACAAATTATAAAAGAGGGTAAAGTTATGATTATTAATTTGTTTAAGTATTCTAAAAAGATTGTAAATATTAAATAAATTCTACTTGTTGATATTATGAATTCTGAAGTGAAACTTGGAGATTTAACTGGAAATAACTGATTATGAGGAAACAATTTTTAAATTATTTTTACTTATTTTGTTTATTTTTTCGATATCATTGTACATTATAAGAAATTAATTATGAATTTCAAACTGAACTAGTATACAAAAAGTCTAGTGATTTAACTAAATTAGTACAAAAGAAAATATTTTTGAACTGAGAATACTTCTTTTTTTGATTCTAAAGCTTTGATCAACACCTTTTGATGATGTTTTTCACGGATTCAAAAATGGTAAAGTATTTGACATTAATGAGTCATTCGAAATGGCTTTCATGTCACTTTTTAAGGCACCACTGTAAAAAACATTTTTTTAAGAATTCTAAATAAATTTTCAAAACAGTTGTTTAAAAAGTTTTTTATGGGACTTAATTTTCATTTAGAAAACTTTTTAATGACTATTAAGAACACTAATTGAATTTTCAATACATTTATTGGTATCACAACTTGAATTGCCACTAGGTCAATTCTCCACAAAACTTGCGTAACTAATCATCGATCTAGATTGATAAATTTTTAATAGTATTTATTTATAAACGTCTTATTATTTAAACAAATTTGAATTACAATTTAATTTACAATTCGATTACAAATTACTTTATAATTTAAATTACAAAATATTTTTTATTTATTTTAAGAAAAATATTTTAAGTACATTATTTATGATATATTAATTTAATTTTAAAGTTGGTTATTTAAATTTTAATAATTGATTAAATAATTCGACGGTTCAAAGCATTCAAAATATCAATCTTTCATCTGGGTGGGAGAAAGACAATAAAAAAAACAGCATACCAAACAACCATTCAAAAATATTCCTCACAATGACAATTTGCAATGAAGATTATATAAGAATACATGCTGCTGATAAAACCTGAAACCTTATTTTGATTAACCTCTTTCTTTTAGAGATTTCTACAATTCTTATTTTCTATTTTTAGTTTATAGTTTGATTTATTTCCTTCAATTTCTACTGAAAAATATTGAAACATTAAAAAGAATTATCTCTATGGTAGGAAGCAGTAAGTTTTTTAGAGAGCAGCAGATTACCACAGCGTTTGCGGGAGAGCAACGAACACTTTAAAAACAGGTTCAGAAAGACTGTTCCAGATTGTGTGCCCAAGATTTCCACTCTATTTCGTTTACATTCCATTCGCCCAAAAGATAATCGGATGTTATGGCACTAAAATGCTAAGAGGAGCACACTTTGAAATCATCTATCTAAATTCATAGAAAAATGATAGAAACATGTCGCATGTAGTCAATTCTATTTTTCATAGACAATTTAAGCTTTAATTTAATTAATTCAATGAAAAAAATACAAAATATTATTTTATTCAAATGACAATCTTCAATGATAGTTATTAACATATTTTTTATATTTAAAACAGGATTCAACTGGTGGAAATGCAATAAACGAATTGACTCGAGAAATTTTAGACTCTGACGGATTTTGGCATTATGAAAATAGAAAAATGGAAAATTGTGATTCGAATCATGAAACAAATACTCCTATTAATATAACAAAAAAACAATTGAGGAATATAAATATTATGGCCACTTTAAATACGGAAAAAATAACCAGCCTTGATCAGAGAATGCTCAGACATTTTAACATCATTCATGTCCCCCGACTGAGGTACCTTTGCATATTTTGTTAAAAGTGTAAAACTGTTCACTTATAAAACTTAAGATTTGTTTTTGAATCTGTTTATTGTTTTGAATCAAACAGATTTTGCAATCTTTTCAGTTCATATTAAAATCTTGTTAAAATTAATAATATAGGGACCGATAAAAAAATTTTTTTATGACCAAAAAATATCTGAAGATCAAAGTAAAAATTTATTAAGTATTACGTTGTTGCAAAAGAAATGTCGTTTTTTAACCACCATCTTTAAATGAACATAACTTTCTTTAGAATTAACTTTATTAGTCAAAATGAAAACCATTACATTGAACACACTGTTGCCAACGAGTAACAAGTTTTTTATTCAAGTTTCCTAAAATTCTGGAGTTCTGGAGGTCATAAAGTCGTCCAAGGCTCTTTCTGCATCTCCTTGGTTTCTGAAGCATTTTTGAAAATGTTTGAAAAGGTAATAGTCTATAGGAAAAAGGTCTGGTGAGTACGGTGGATGAGGTAAAGTTTCATATCCCAGTTTGTTTAACTTCAGCATGGTCTTTCTTGCAACACGTGGACGAGCGTTGTCATGCAGAAGAAATGTCCATTTTCTATTGAGTAATACCGGCCGTTTTTTTTGTAGTTCTTAGTGAATTTTGTCAATTTACTGACAATACTTTTCCGCTGTAATTTTTTTCACCTTGTTTTAGGAAGCTATAATGGATTAAACCGTGTGCTGATCCCTAAACAGTTACCCTGACTTTTTTGGTGTAATTTTGGCTTCGGGAAAGGCTTTGGAGCCTCATTTAAATCCAACCACTGAGCAGAACGTTGCTGGTTGTCCTATAGAATCCATTTTTCATCGCACATTATAATTCGATCCAGAAATGGGTCGCTTTGATTACGCAAAAGCAGAGAAAAACACACGTTAAAACGATGATTTTTTTGATTTTCGCTTAATTCGTGCGGCACCCACTTGTCCAACTTTTTCACTTTCTCGATTTTCTTCAGATGGCGAACAACTGTTGATTGGTGAATGTTGAGTTTTTGAGCGACTTCCCGTGAATTTTTATGCGGGTCGGCATTGATTAACTTCTTCAAATGGTCGTCGTCAACTTGTGATGGTCGACTACCGTGTTCTTCATCTTCAAGGCTTTTGTTGCAACTACGAAACTTAGAAAACAAACCTTGTACTGTTCATAAATAAGTGGTATGTTGTCCAAATACATTGTTAATATTCCGAGCCGTTTCTGTCGCTTTTCGACCTAGTTTAAAATCGAAGAATAAAATTGCTCTCATTTCCTTCTTTTCTAAAATTTCTAAAATAAAATAAACACACCATAAATTAACAACAATGATGTCATAGTTGGTATAAAATATAGAGTAAAGTTTAAGCTTTAAAGTAAATTTAAATATGAATCTATTTATAAATAATTTTCTAAATATTTCAAGCAATGAATATTAAATATATTAAAAACGACATTTCTTTTGCATCAACCTAATAGATCTTTTTAGATACATTTTCTAAGGTAGATCATTAACAAGACAGGAAACTCCAAGATTTAAATTAAAATAAATTGATTAGACATAGTTCTAAGATTTAGTCTGACCATCACGTTCTTATCGGAAATTTTGGAGCAGATAATATCTAAGTATCTTATTAAATACCTTATGAAAATTGTATTGAAATTTTATTTTCTAAAATTTAGTTTACTAAAATATTTGAAATATATTATATATCAGTTTTTAAAACATATTACTTACATTTTAAATTTTAAGGTAATCATTATTTCAAAATAATTTAAACTTTATCAGTTTATTAATAAAAATCCTATCAAATATCGTTAGTAAAATAAAACAAAAATTTTTCAACTAGGTACGAGAATCACAATTCCAAGTTTAATACAATCCTATCACAAGTATTCAATAATTAAAATACTACTCACAAGTGAATTAAAATGTTGTTTAATGTGTTATAACTAAAGTGAGCTCTCTTTGATATATAACAAAGTTAAAGAAAAACATCTTCATTGTGGCATTCAAATTCAACTATTTATTCGCTTCAATTAAAAAATATTTATTAAGAACATTAATTGAGTTTCTTTTACATTTATTATTATCACAATTTGAATTGTCACTACAACAATTCTCCGTAAAACTTGCGTAGCTCGTCATCGTTCTTGATTGATAGTCTTTAATAATATTCTTTAACGTCTTATTATTAAAACAAATTTAAAATACAATTTAATCATTACAAAAATAATTTATACTTTAAATTATAATTTAATTATTACAAAAATTATTTATAATTGAAATTTAAAATATTTTTTTATTTATTTTAAGAAATTATTATTAAAATATTATATATGAAATATTAGTTTAATTTTAAAGTGATTATTTAACTTTTAATAATTGATTAAACAAATCGACGTTTTAAAATATTTAAGATATCAATCTTCCATCTGGGTGGGAGAAACACAATCCTAAAACAACATACCAAACAACACGCAATAAACACCATTCAAAAATATTCCTTACAAATATATTGTTTTTAATAAAGATTTTTTTCAGTCTAGAAGATCAAAGGTCAATCTTTTCAGTATTGGTAAAAGGTCATTTATTTGGAACATCAATTATAAAAGCAGAAATCAATAATCAAAGTCAAATAAATGGCTTTAATATATCGGAATTCATCGATCAGTTGATAAAAATAACGATTGACTTACAGGTATTTCCATATTAAAATTTTTTATTCACTTATTTTCATGTTTATCATATTATTTCAATAATATGAAACTAATTTTGACCAATATATACACGAACTAAGATCACAAAAAGATAATTTAACAAAATTTTGTGTACATCAAACTTATCCCTTTAAAAATATTCCCCGTTTGTATCAATACACTTGTTCCATTTATGTTTCTATAGTTCAAAACATTCTATGAAATCATCAGAGATCAATCTCTTCAATTGATTTGTGTTTTCAGGTTGTATTATCTCCACATCACTCCTGTGTCACTATCGAAAGATTCATTTGTGTTTTGTGAAGAAAAAGAAATTTATGAAATCGAAGTCTAGTAAAAAGAAAGTGTGATCTAGCTTTGCAGGATAATGAATGCAGGATAAACGGTCACGTTATCGTGATTCAGAAGCCAAAAATTATTATCACGCAAATCTGATGGCACATGACGCCCAGGATCCCTAAACTAAATCTAATTATTATTAACTGTCACAATTAATATTAAAACATTTATTATCATTACAATTAGAGTCATATCCGTTACGACTCTCGGTAGATCCTTCACCATTTGTTATCATTGTAATTAGTATTACTTCTCGATTTTTAGTAATGATTATTCGATCAAATTTTTCAATAAAATTTATTCTTTTTTTAATTTTAAAATATTTAGATATTCGTTATAAAATTAATCAATTTTATATTTCTTTAACTTGAAAGTTATTTTATTTAAATTTCCTTGAAAATTCTAAGTTAAAATATTTTTCAATACAATTATATTACAAAAAAGTACTTATTTTATATTTAAATTTGTTTTAAAAGTATTTCATTAAATTATTAAAACTAAATAAAACTAATTTTAAAATTATTTCACACACCTAAAATATCTTAAATTAATACGCTAAACCTGTTCATCTAAATTGTTAAAAAATATTACTTGCATTTAATATTTCTTCTCACTTATTACTTTTTAAATTTAAATTTTATCGGATGAATAAATTTTCATTAATTTTTAAATGTCAATTCTGTTTGAATGATCAATTATCGCAAATACAATAAAACACAGGTTTTTCAACTGGGTGGGAGAATCACAATTCCAATTTCAACACACTCAAATCAACACACTACATTCATCAACATTCGCACAATATTTCTCATAATCAGGAATGTCGAAATAACTAGCAGCGTGATTTTGCCTTTTTGATAGGCTCTTTCGAAATAGTTTTTTACTGTTGTTCATCTTTTGCTTTCCATTTCCTGTTCTGTGATTGCAGCTCAATATTGTACTCGAAAAGCTATGATTCTTAATTTATTTGTTTCCTTATTAGTCGTTTTCTGATTTATTCAAATTCTTTTAAACGTTCTTTTCTCTAAACTTCTTCAAAACATATTTAAACTTAGAAATAGTTGCTAACCAAAGGATCTTCAATATTTTTCAACGTTTTGTATTCTTACTTCAAAGCTACCATCTGTGCTCCTAAGTCTCAGAAATAGGTTTTTTTGTGTCATTGTGAAGAAAAAGATAAACATTTATCAAAAAAATACACTGTTTAGGATTCCCTGAAATAGTAAATCTCCACACCACTAAAACAGAAAGAATTACATTTAATCATTAACCTTAATTAAAATGTTAAGTTAAAAGAAATTCATAACTATTAAGTATCGCTTATTTAATTTTGTTTTATTTTTGTCATTTATTTATTTTATTTATTTATTTTAGATAAACTTTTAATTTTTTTGTCTCGTTGAAAGACTTTAACTGTTCTCCATATCTTAAATTAATTGTTTTTTTTAATTAACTCTTAAAGTTTTCCAATTACACAATTTATTTTATAATTGGTTTCGTAAACATTATTTTATATTAAAATTTTGAAAAAAATGTTAATAAAGGGGATTATTTAGCTTGAATACAAAAAATATATAATTATAATATATTAAAATTTTAAGCCAAATGTAAACTTTTTATTACAATCGAAACACATCTATTTACAAATATATTTTTAATCACAGCCTATTTCGACGAATCAATCGTCATCACGAATTCATTGATTAAATGTTGATTTTATTAGGTTGGTCGAAAAATAATGACGGTTTTTGAGCTTTATACTTTGTTTATCTACTTTGATATGTATATAAGTTTAAATACATTAGTGTTAGATATTATTTGAAATCTTATGCCTAGCTGTATATTCCTATAGCCATTATTA
>MQRK01011483.1:0-15941 GCA_001938485.1 Girardia tigrina | reverse complement strand
CAGATCTCATAATCACTCAATAATCGATCGTCTTTGAGATCGTGATTATTGAAATTTAGTCTTTCGATTCGGAATTTATAATCGTGTTTTTGTTCGATTAAATCCTTCAGTTTTTTAACAATATCATTTCTGTCAATAAAATACTCGAATTCTTTATCAACAATTCGAATTTTGATTTTCATTTGAATTCTTTAAGAGAAGCCAAAAAACACGTAAGTCTCGTCAAATTCAAAAATTTTATTTTATTTGAAAAACTGTGAATAATATTCACATTATCACTAAATAATTCATCAAAACACACACACAGACATTCCACAATTTGATTGGTCAAAAACCATTCCAATCATATTTGCAAATCAAAGTATCAGTGCAATCAACACACAACTCGAAACTGACAACCCTGTTTGCAATCATTACAACAACACTGTTATTTTTGCAATCGATACACACAATTGTCGAACTACATTTCTATCAGTTTCTGAAATTTATTTCTGTGATATCTAATTAATTTCTAACTATTTCGTTTATTTGTTTTTGATGACTTATTTTGAACTTTCCAATGTCAATAATAACATATTTGACAAAATTGACTCAAATTTTTGATATTGTCCATTCTGTGATGAGGCAAAGAGAAAATAAGCGATCTCATTGAGAGAAATGTGACTGATTAAGATTATTCGCTTCAATTGAACAACTCGAATAATAATTCAAATTCAAATCGTGAATTCAAAATGAAAATAAATAAAAAAAGAACGATTTATTTGTCACTTGGTTTACAGCAATCATCACAAAACCATATGAACGTGATGATCTCATATTCACCTATTTATATATATTTATATATTTTTTTTAATTTAATTAATTAAAATGATTTAATTTTTACTTTTATTTATTTTAATTATTTAATTTTATTTTAATTAGTTTTAATCAATTATTTTAATTAAATTATTTTATTTTTAACAAATGGGTTCAAAAATGAGTTAAAATGGAATCGCAGCGCGACCAACGTATTTCTAAATATTTATGAAATAAATAATATATTTAAAAATCGAAACATTGGCAATCTGTTGACTGAACAAAACTATTGGAATCAGTTAAAAAAATGAGGAAATATATTGAAAGTGAGCCAGAAATTGCTGCAGACATTAAATTGAATGTACTAAGTAAATGTTTCGAGTGAATTATAACATTCGTTCATTTATATTTTATTTGAATTATAAAATGGTACGATCATATTAATTTCTATAAAATAGCGATATTCGCAAATGACTGTTAAAAAATAATTTTCATGTAATCATCATATTATTATTAATATTTGGATACATTTATTTACAATATTTCAAAATTGAATAAAAAACCCATTTATTATTTTCACTTAAGATTTATTTCATAGATTTTTTTTAGAAATACTTTATAGATATAATTCCTCCATTACTAATTACCGTTAATGTAACTAAAGCTAAATCCAAACAATTCGGAAAGACAGCTATAAAGACAGTACTAATTGGTAACTTAAAAGCAGTATTAAGAAAAAGAAAGAAGGAAACATTTAGGAAAGGATATGAAATTCAATGAACAAAAGATATTTTCACAATTTCAAAAGTTCTCGACTATGAATCTCCAGTGAAATATAAATTTTTGGATAAAAATAATAATAAAAAAATAATAATAAAAATAATAACAATATAAATAATAATAATCAAACTTGGTTCTTATACTGTTGAATCCATTAACAATGCTGGAGTTGCTTCTAATATGCTTATGTATGTTTCCAAGGATCGCAATTATATCTCATTCCGAGAAATCACAGGAATTATTCCGTATCACCATGATATGACGGTTACAAAAGCTGCAGCCGTTTATACTGCAGAATATCAAAATACAGGATTAGTTAACCAAAAAAAAGCAGTATAGTGATAAACAATTTTCTGAATGTTTTAGTCTTAAGCATTTATTTGGATCCCTTCAGAATTATTAAAATAGAAACCAATGAAAATACATTAATTTCTAAAATTTAAATAGCGGCACATTATTTTTATCTATAAAAATTCCATTCTGCACTCGATGCATGGATTTGACAAAATTGATTTGGACAAGTATCGTACACATAAATTGTTTTCTGGAGATAATAGTTTTTACTTCTTGAACCAGGACAATATTGTTCTGGATTCGATAAAGGACTATTAGTCAAAATACACGTTTCAAATTACGGATATTAATATTATCAATATGGATTACAATATTGCTAATACGTTTCGATAGAGGATAAAGATGATATTAGAAACAATATTGAAAATTTGAAAAATAAAAATATTATTTACTCTTTTCTAGTAATTTTCTTCCATGATGATAAGAATAAATTATATTTCGAAATTATATTCCTTAGAGCAAGCGTAGCGCGGCGGCGGTGTTTCAGGGTTTGGAAATCAGTGCTTCAAGGACGAGGGTAGGGAGAACATAAAGTTACAAACAATTATGAAAACAATGTCAAAACAAATAAATAAATTATAAAATCAATAAATCAAAAATCTAAGCAAGTTCCATTATTATTCCATAAATCAAGTAACAAAATTAAAACATTTACGATAGCATTAAACATGTAAATTTCTATGTTCTAACAACGCCGTTTTTCAGGTCTACCTATTATAACTTTCTTTTTCTTGAAACATATTAATTCTGTAGGACTTAAACCAAAATATTGATTTAAAAGAATTTTTAAATCAGAAATACATTAAGATTTTATTTTTTTCTGTTTTAAAAGAGTTATTATTAAGGAACAAAAGATGTACATTTTATATATGAATAAAAATACGTAGTCTCAAGACTACTGACACAATTAAATTTTAGTATTTTCTAATATTTAGAATTCAACTGGAGAGGATTTAGAAATTATTTCTTCAGTAATTTTTAATAAATCGGCACTTACGAAATGGATTGAAGATTTGGAGAGCAAAAGTCGATCACAAGAAAGAAGTTTAATAGCATCTTTATTGACCTTTGTGTTGTTTCAGCGGCCTCAATACTTCTTGAAGTAAAATATACATATTTAATTTTTATTTTGTCATAGCAAAAAAAAGTTTGTAAAGAAAAATTTATTTAATTAATTAAATTATAATAAATCTTGGAAGTAGTTGCTTATATTATTTTTGGTTCTCTGCTATCTCTATTGTAAATTGTGTTGAATTTTGTTCTTTTTAAGTTAAGAACCTTTAAAATGTTTATACATATGACTACAAACAACCTAAAACTTCTTGTTTATCAACTTTAAGTTGTTATGCTAATTGATCAGTCGGTAACTTGGATGTTATTCAAGACGCTGATGTAGTTCCCTATCTTCCCGCTATTTTCACTGAACTTCGAGAATGTCTTAAAATGCTTTTAGATCATTAATACAAGTAATAAATGAGAGAGTCATA
Organism: Girardia tigrina; assembly: GCA_001938485.1. NCBI lineage: Eukaryota > Metazoa > Platyhelminthes > Tricladida > Dugesiidae > Girardia > Girardia tigrina. The sequence goes on along the minus strand of MQRK01011483.1, from coordinate 12,525 downwards.
GAAAAATGTTAAATTCATTTACAAATTCGCACGTTGAAATTCAAAGAATGTCTACTAAATCACTAGTTGAACTTCATAAAGGAATCGAAATTAAAATAAGCATTGAAAATGTTTATTTTACTGTAATTATCATCATCAATTCTTGTACAAGTTTTTGTTCACTATTTCAACAGTCAATTAGCTGGATCTTGGTCAAAAACTTATACAATTGCTTTTAGTAAAGCTTTAGATTCATGAAATTAAAGAAATTCAGTAAAAATGTAATGAAAATAGAGTTTTTCAAATAGTATAAAATTCTGTTAAAAAATTAATAAAAAGCTTGGTAGATTTTACTTTTGCAACGACCTAATAGCTTTAAAACATGTGTGATTAATAATTTAAATAATGCAAATAATTATATTAAGTTTAAAAAATGTTTTGAAAACATTGATTGTAATATTATTAATACAAATAATATTTAATCTCGTGATCGTTATTTTGATTTTGTTTCCAAATATTTGAATAAAGCAGATTCCTGCAAGTCGTGTTAGAGGATCCGAAAACTTTGAATTTGTCAAATGGTTTCTACCTGATACAAATTCTATGATTCACTACCCTGTATATCAATGTTGATTATTATTTGTAATACACAGTTATTCGTCCCAGATGGGGGGGGCTTATTAATATTATATATATATATAATTGGCCCATCTGAACTAAAAGCCAGATCCAACTGTGGTAGACAAAATAACCCTTTTCAATTATTTCGGACATGTTTCGATCTATTTTCACATCATCTTCAGTGATTTTTAATTATAATCTAAAATTTCCTATAAATGGTAACATAATTTAAATACATTATATTTTAAGATTTTGAATTTTTGAAAATTGAAGCTGACTATATACTACAACTTTGGTCATTTCTCAGAAGGATGCCGAAGCGTGCCCATAAATTGAAAGCCCACACTCCTGCATCTGAAGTTGTGTTAGAGGATCCGAAAACTTTGGATTTATCAAATGGTTTCTACCTGATACAAATTCTATGATTCACAACCCTGTATATCAATGTTGATTATTATTTGTAATACACAGTTATTCGTCCCAGATGGGGGGGGCTTATTAATATTATATATATATAATTGGCCCATCTGAACTAAAAGCCAGATCCAACTGTGGTTGACAAAATAACCCCACTTTTAATCTGATGTGTCAATCCTTTCCAAAATACCACCTTGTACCACCTTGTTATTGTAACACGATTGAATTTTCCCTGACCTTCAGCATCAAATATCTCTTTTGCAGCAGCACTTGTTAATTAATTACGCTGTCAGCAGAACCAGATAAAAACTCAAATTCCCATTTGGTCAATTTGCGTCTTGTATTTTATTTTGTACCTACTAATAATAAATGAACAAAATTTTAAATCTATGAAGAAATCTTTAAAAAAATATTAATTATTTGTAATAAGCATTTTTATATTATGCAAGTATATTTGTGTTCTGTGATCGACCTTGTTCTGATAGAAAGATTTTATTCAAATTTAATACATCGGCAAAATTGCGTTTATCACAAAAATTTAACAGCACTTGTCTTCGTAACTCCAAAATGTTTTAAATAATAGGATATCATCTCTTATGATTTAATAATTCTTTTTTATGTTTGTAATCATTTTTACATCTTTTCTTCAGATAGTGCAGGATCTTCTTGCATAATATTGGAAATAATTATTTGTTCTTCTTGCAGTTCATTATTCTTTTGGACAAGATGAGATATTAGGGCCTTCAATGAGGCATCAAAGTCATTCCTTACTGTAACCTTTCCGATTAAATTATGAATTGAAGAAAGTTATAAATATAAATCCTTTTCAATTTCCCTAGATTTTTTATTTTGCAATATTGAAAAGATGTTTTTAAGAATTTCAAGAGACTACTGTCCTTATTTTGATTTCAAAATTTTCATAGTTTCGATCAATATTTTCTTAAAGGTTTCTATTTTATTTATATTAATCAATAATTTTCTATATATTTATTAATAACCCTGTATTATTATTTTGAATATTGCTTCCTTAATTTTATTTTCAAAACCAATATTTATAAATTTCTTAATAAACTATTTTTTATTGCAGAATTTTCCAAAGTCTTTTGATAAAATTAGTAACTCAATTGAAGAAAGATTCTGAAGAAAAACTTTTATTTCGAAAGTAAATTTTGAAAATATTATTTATATTTTAATTTTTTGAGATCTTTATTAGAAATGTACATCTATAATCAGATATAGATTTATACTTATACTTGCAACATTTACTAAATAAAATTCTTCGTGATTCATTTGCTAGTTAAATTATTTTAATATTTTCAAAATGAAAAGAATAAAAATTTCTACAATTTTTAAAGAAAATCGACCGATTATATTTATAATATTAGGATGAGGAACAAGTTCCCGCCGTTTTTTGAAAAATTAAAATTTTATTTTTTAACAAAAAGTTACTACAAATTAATCACAAAATATAATCTCCGCCATTGTTCACGACTTCTTCCCAATGTTCAACGAGTTTTTCAATGCCTCTTTGGTAGATATCGCCCGGTTCTGACTCGATGAATTAAGTCAACCAATTGATTAAAAATTGATTAAAAATTCAAAAAACGACGGGAACTTATTCCTCAACCTAATATTTGTTTGGCATAATTACTAACATAATCTATAAAAATAAAAGATTTTAAAAAATTATGAAAATTTTTGCGCTCTAGTTTTTGTATGGTACCTATTTGCTTCTAAATTCATATTCTTCGCATCAATATTTGTTATCCAGTTACTAATAATTTTCTGATATATTTCCATGAAAATAAATGTTTGAATAATAAAAAATATTTTAATATTTTTTTCTTTATTTTTAATTTTCTTCAATTTTAAAAAGTAGAATAAAATAAAAATTTTATATGATCTCATTATTTTAAAAAAATATTTTTTATTTTGTAAAATACTTTCTTAAAAATAAAATATTAATCTTCCGTCTACCAAATGGGTTTATTGGGCTCCATTCCAATATTCAATTATTTAATTTTTAGCTTTAAATAAAAATTTGAAATTTTTGTTATTTCCCAGCATTTTTTATAATGTACTCACCTTTTATATAAATAAATTTATTCGGTAAGTATTCAGCATATTTATTTGTTAATTTGGTTAGAGGTCCAATGGAATCGAATAATAAAGAATGCATTTTTTGGGTATACGGAAGTTTAAATACTCAAATTTGAGCTCTTATATGTCTCTTTTTTTTTTTTTTTTTTTCAATAATTTTAGTCAATTTTTTTACAAAATTATTAGTTGTTCGATTAGCTTATTACATTTTGTTTCAAGAATGAATATGGCATTATAAACGGTAATGAAAAGATAACTTCCCATAAACATTTCAGAAAATTATCTTTTGTTCTATTTTATTGAATCCAAAATTATAAATAAAAATGTTTCTTTAACCGTTTAAAAATACTGCAATCTGCATGATTGAATGAAAAACTCCAAGAGTTTTTTTCGGTGTTACATTTTTTTCGAAAAGCAATTGACATCGACCTGTCTTTGAGTATGAAAAAGAATGTATATGAAACTTTGGTTGCATTTGGTCCTACTGTTCTGAATTAAGATGTGGGCAGACAAAGAGGTTACAGAATCGAGAACCTTGAGCTTTCTCTGACGGTAATTTTTTTTTTGAAAAAAACGTAAATACAGCTTTTTGCTACTTGTGAATAAAGTTTGGAAAATTTTATTGTATTTGGTCAAACCGTCTTCAGTTCATGCACTTGCAGAAAACAAGACAAACAAATAATCATCTTTATATAAAAGATAATATTAACATTTACAATATTTGCCAGTTTTTTATTTAAAAATGCATAAAATTAATTTCAATTATTTATGTAATAATAAGCCTATTCAATTTTTCAAGACGTAAAAAATAACCACAGGGATCAAATTTTTAGAATTTTCGTATCGCTTTATGTTTCTAATGGGTTGCATGGATCATTGAAATTAGTTTATGTATAAAGTTTCGAACAAGAAGATTATTTTGGAAAGGGAGAAGAGTGCAGAAGATATTCTTAATTTAAACAAATTTTTAAAAGATATTTTATTTAAAATATGGAGGTACTTATCTTTTCATATGGACAGTTTTATTATCTTAATTTTATGAATTTAAGTGAAGTTTCGTCATTTTTTTCGTTTTTAACTAAAATAATTATAATTTTACGACTACCAATTTTTACTTATTTTTAATCTCCTTTGAAGAGAAATATTACCCTTTATGAATTTTAGTAGGGTATATAATTTTCATCTTTTAAATCATCATTTACATTTTATACTTGTATTTACATTTTATTTATTTTCTTTATTTATTATGAATGCTTGAATAGAAATCATTAATGCATTTTTGTTGTTTTTAAAACCATGTTTATAATTCGATTAAACTTCGGAAAAAATAATCTTTTGCATAATTGAAACGAATTTTGATTATTAGGAAAAAAGAATTTAATCGTCAGATATTTACGTTTTTAGAAAGATAAAGATAATAAGATAAAATAAAAGATTATTTTTATATTCCTTAAGAGTATTGATTTTTATAGAATTAAATTTTTTAAATTTAATTTATTATTTTATTTATAATATTTTGAGAATTTGCTTTTTTCTCTTTCATAAAATTATCATAATCTTATACGTCCCTATTAAAAAAAACAATATGACTTTGAAGAAGGATGTTTTTTGTATGAGATAAACAAGTTATAAAGTAAAACAAACCTTGTTTTCCTAATCGAAATTCATAAAAATACTTTGGATTATAATAATAATACTTTAATATTAATACTTTAATGTATTATTCATACTGTAATCTTGTAGAGTACACCATCATGTTCGTGGCTGTCAAAAGTACTAAACATTTCACAAATAAAATATTTGAAAAATACAAAAGTTATTTTTCTTAAAACACTCCTTAAAAATAAAGATTATATATAGAAAATATAAATAAAAATAATGATTTTAAACTGTAAATAAAATGATATTTGACGAGGGTGAATATATTAAAATACAAATCATATCCGAAGAAATGCACATTTACTCTTCAAAAAATCTAAGAAGATAATAGTTAGGTTATTTATAATCTTCGCACAGATTATTTTAGTATTTTTAGATTTATTAATATCATGTTATTTCTATTCCTTCATTGTTTGAAAATAATATATATTTTAATATGTATATATTAAGAACACCAACATGGTTTTCCTCCCATTTATTTTTATCAGTTAAGCTTTTTTCAGCTAACCTTTCGTAGTTTTACAAGTTGCTTAATTGATTAGATTTTGTTAATGTCTGGTTAATAAACAATTATTCGAACAAATTTTCATTTGAAATTATTTTCAGATGATTATAATTTTGTCAATAATTTTATCTAAAAATATTTAATTTTAAAATGATTTTATTTAAAAAAAACATTTATTTAATCAATTTAAACATAAGATAAAAATTAATTCCTTTATCATAATTTTTAAAAATATAATTTAAATGATTTATTATTTTCAAAGGGGGCTTAATATCTTAATAATTTTGGTAATAATTTTATCTAAATATTAATTTAATTTTAAAAATAATTTTATTTAAAGAAAAAAACATTAATTTAATCAATTTAAAAATTAGTCAAAAATTATTTACTTTATTTAAATTTTTGATATTAAAATTTGAAACGATTTAATATTTTAAAAGTTTTTTTAATATATTATGTTGTAATTTAAAATGCAAATTATGCTTGAAAAACTTTTTATAGCAAACATCCAAAATATCAGTTTTCCATCTGGGTGGGAGAAACACATTTCCAAATACTAAACTCAACATACAAAATTCAACATACCAATTTAAACATTCTAAATTTAAAATTTTTTTCCTCACAGTAATTTTTTTTTCATTTCTTAATTCCCTCAAAATAAATTATATCACTCTTAAATTAGAATTTCAAAACATTTAATTTCAGTAATTATTTCACTACAATTAAAATTCTATTTTTTTGTAATTTTCAAGTTTAGAAGTTTAAAAGAATTAAAAAAATTTTGAATTTTATGTAATAAAATTTAATTTAAATCCAAAAACTCACTGACTAAAAAACTTGGAAATTTTTTTCCTCTATTGAATGAGTAATTATATTTTATTGATTTTCTGTATAACAAATAATCTTCTATTCTTATGTATACTTCGTATGAAATTTGTATTTATTTTTAAAATTCATCATCTTACATACATATAGAAATCTTTACGTAAATTAAGACGCATAATCTGAAACGTAACACTCAATTTTTACTATTATTTTATATAATTAAAGACATTATTTATATACATATTCAGATCAGTGGCCATTGTTGAAAATATGATGGGAAATTTTATCAGTTTGTGCATGTATCAAAATATAAAAGTAATTTTGTTTTTATTAAGTTTACTTAATAATTATTAAATTGGATAAATAAAATTATCCATTGAAAATAACCTCACAAAATTTAACCCTTAGAACTCTTAAAGTTATTCAATACCTCCAGCTTATCTTTTTTCTCTTTTTAGATATATTTTACAAAATATTTATGAACTGAAAACCACTTTACACATTAAATGCTAGTAAAATATCAAGTCTAAATTTTCATAAGATATATTTCTTTTTATGGAGCCTGAATATGCCATATGACAAACAGGTTGAATCGGAATATTACATATGTTGTACTTTAAATCACTTAAAAAGAATTGTAGATTGGCATATGTATTTAACATTCCTCAAAATTTCAATAGAAACTGCTGAGAAGTACCATATGAACTGACTAAAATTCAAGCTAAACGGTGTAAGGAGACCTGAAAAAAATAGCTACAAAATCCCAATGATGACAGTTTTTTGCAGAATCGTAACTTGTGACAAAAGTTTGATATATTTTAACAATTCTAGCACAAAAAAAACAAATTGTTGGATTCCAAAAAATTGTAAAACCCTTAGCAAAACGTGATCAATTCTCAAGGAACACCATTTGGTGCTTTTGGTAGAATTTTGAAGGCGTAACTTACTGATTGTAGAGAATAGAACAATTTACTGTATTGAGAGAGTAAAGACAAAACATATTATGATCAATATAGACATAAAAATATTCCTGCTTGTGTGAAGTTCCATGAATTGCAAAAAGCACTCGTTTCAGAAAACTTTCGATTTCCGTAAATTAGTAGAGATCTTTGTCTGGTCTTGATTATGGTTGTTTGGATATGTGTACAAATTGTCATGATCCATTTAGAAAAGCTTGTCGTTTGATCAGAGATATTCCGCTTTATATTTATACATAAGTCATGACATCATATATATTTTGATATATATTTCTACTATTAGTCGATATAAACCGTTACAAATTGTTAGGGTGTCGAAAAATACATATGAACATTTTTGACAAAATCTTTATGTAGAAAAAAGTTAAAATAATTCTTTTAGTAAAATTATTAATTTCAGACAAAATAATATTTAGTTTAACAAAATTTGGAATTAAAAATTATAAGTATTTTATTGTTTGTTTTATTTGATCAATTTTCAAGGCTGATAAAAACTACTATATAAACAGCAGCGAATTCAGTTTTAGTTTGCCTAAAAAATTCATCTTTACAACAGACAAAAAGAAAACTTAACCAAGTAAAGTTAATATTATTTCTGTACTTTATCTTTTTTAAACCATAAGTATGCCGTATGGGAGAAAAAGGTTCTAATTAATAAACAAATCGTCGTTCGTTTTGGATATCCACAGTTTTTGCTGAAATCTATTAACTCGCACAAAATATTGATTCATGTTTGTGTTCTGTCATCAAGAATTGAATTACTATTATTATTCTACGTGTGAAGTTTTGTTATTTCAAAGTAAAGCTGCAAAATAAAGAAATTGCGTTTACTTGTTCATATATTTATGTTGGAAGAGCCTATTGAATTATTGAAGTCAGATATAAAGTGGCGATTAAAAGATCGACAATAAAATTTGAATATTTTGAATACCCAACAAAATCAAAATAAAATTCAATATCCATTTGGTATCAGCATTTCGAAAAAGATAATCAATTTAAAAAGGAATTAGAAATGAATTATTAATTTGGTCAACCTTAAGATCTAAGTTAGCTTAATTAGTTTCGAGATTCACTGAGAAACTTAACAAATACTCTTAAATGTAAGATAATTTAGAAACTAATGTAATAAGTGTAATATGAATGCCAAATTCTTGGTATAACAAAGATAAAAATGCAAAATAATATGACAATCGTAAATATTAGGTTGGTCGAAAAATAATGGCGGTTTTGGGACACAAACTTCAAAGACGTTCAAATTCACAGAAACAAAAGTTTATTAATCAACGTGTGAACCGTTGGCATCAATACATTTTTGCCAATGAGAAACAAGTTGTTTTATTCCATCAGCATAAAATGCATCGGTTGTCGAAGCGACGAATTCTTGGAAGGCATTTTGAGCAACATTTTGGTTTTTGAAATTTTTTTCACGTAGGAAGTTGTACAAATGCTTGAAAAGTAGAAGTCCGTTGGTGAGAGGTCTGGTGAATATGGTGGAGGAAGCAGGGTTTCATAGCCCAACTGATTAAACTTTTGAAGAGTCACTTTTGAAATATGAGGTCTAGTGTTATCATGAAGAAGGATGGGACTTTTTCGGTTGACCAATCCCGGACAAAATGTTTTCAATTTTTTATGCATTTCATCAATTTCATAACAGTACCTCTCCGCTGTGATTATTTCACCTGGATTCAAGAAACTATAGTGGATGATTCCAGCATCACACCACCAAACTGTCACCATAACTTTATGGGGTGTTAGTTTCGGTTTTGGAAAGTGTTTCGGTACTTCATCTTTGTCCAACTACTGTTCAGATTGACGTCGGTTATCATACAGGATCCATTTCTCATCACAGGTAACAATACGATCAAGAAATGGATCGTTTTTATTGCGAAGATGATTGGCAGAACAAATTTCATAGCGTCGGTTCTTTTGATTTTAATTCAAATCATGTGGAACCCATTTATCAAGTTTCTGGATTTTTCAAAGTTGTTTTAAATGATCCAGGACTGTTGCATGACTAATGCCCAACCCATCTGCAAGTTTCCTGATTGTTGTACGGGGATCTGTTTCCACCATTGTCCTCAAATATTCGTTTTTCACAGCAACTGGACGACCACGACCTTCTCCATCTTTAAGGTTTTCATCTCCATCAGAAAATTTTCGGAACCATCGTTGCACTGTGCGCTCAGAAGCTGTTTCCTTGCCAAACGCTTTATTGATATTGCGAGCCGTTTCTGCTGCTTTAAGATCCAGTTTAAATTCGTACAAGAAAATTGCTCGAATTTTAATTTTTTCCATTATTAATTTAGCACCGTAAATATTCTAAAAAATAACAGCAATATGTTAATAATGGCTATAGGAATATACAGCTGGGCATAAGATTTCAAATAATATCTAACATTAATGCATTTAAGCTTATATACATATCAAAGTAGATAAACAAAATATAAAGCTCAAAAACCGCCATTATTTTTTGACCAACCTAATAATTAAGCGAATAGAATTGGTAATAATATTAACAGCTTTAATATTCAAACAATTAAAACTGTTAAGAAAGAGAATTATTGTTTTTGTCACAATACGGAACGGGAAATTTGAACTATTTTATTAATCAAGTAATTGAAAGAGAATTATTTATTCTAAGTGTTTTGACGGTCTTTCCCTTATTCGAATTGACCCGATAAGAATGGGTTATGACTTTGAAATTAGCCGGATGGACGTTATGTACGGCCATGAATATCGAGACACGGACCCAATTCGTTTATAATTATTCAAATTTGCCTGTTGCGAGAAAATAATAATTTAGTGTTCGCTGTTTGGGAAATTGGGCTACAATATTTTTTGCAATTTATAATGATCTCTTTGAAAATTATTCTAGTTTTTCTTTTTCTTTTTTTAAGGATATAATTGAACAAACGTAAATCCATTATATTTTAAATATCCATTTAAATGCAAAACGATACAAATACGATCACTAAAGGTCATGTTTATACGTTCTTTTGATCCTCCCATAAATGAGATATAAAGAATTTTATTATTATTATACTATTTTATATATGAGGAATAATAAAAAAAATTAATATAAACCGATTATTAAATATATTAAATGGTTTCAAGCAGTTTACAAGAAAATTGAGGGACATTGTAAAAGTTAATAAACATTTTATGGTTAAATCGAAAAATAAAAGTTTATACTTCATTTGTCATTACATATTTATTGCTGGAAGAATTTTCTGTTAACATAAGAGACATAAATTAAATTTATTAAGATTTTTTTCAATAAAAATACCAAACAACAAAATTTAGAATTGTAAATTGAAAAAAAAATTGTAAAATGATTTTTTGAAAGATTAACTATTATGACTGCTTTGAAAAAATTTAATTCTTTTATAAAAGTTTATTAAACCAGATAAGGAATTTGAAAGTTCATGTTATGAGGATTTAATTAATATATTACCTTAAGGATGGGGAACTTGGAACGAGATTTTTCAATTTATATCGGGCAATTAAGTGTAAAATAGAAATGGGATTAATCGATTTTTATACCAAACGATCGACATTTAGACTTTCATTTGATCAACTTCTGATCGGAGATCTTGAATATGATGTATTGGTAAGAGGTTTTTTAATTACAACCTTATGTTTTATTAATTGATAAAATATTATTTAAAATTTACAAATTTCAAATCTATTAATTAATTAAAAATATGTATCAAAAGTAACAGAGAATAATAAAAAAAATCTCTTTTAAACATTTTGAATTAGAAAAAAAATTTTTTTAATGGTTTTGAAGCAGTTTATTGTAAAATTATAATACGTTGATCATTTTTTGCAGAAATATTTTAATATAAATATTTAAATATAAACAATAACTTTACTAAAGTCTTCTTACCTTGAAGAACACAAGCTTTGTATGTAATATTTGTAATAATATTAAAACTTTAGATATGCAATATAATATAAATAAAAGTCGTATTCTTTTTTGTGCTTCTTACGTTTATCGAGATCATTTGTTACAAATATTTTTAATTGTTTACTAAACAATCATATATAAATTTTTTATTTCATTAATTATCTATTTATTTTTTTCATAACAAATTTTTGCAATGAAATTTATTTTTTTATATAATATTTCCTTTATAATAAGTTTTTTATTGTAACATTGTTTCCTGTCTATATATGTGCAAATGAAATGTGTGATATGCTTTGAGTAGATAACCCTTTTCCAGTACTTTTTGTGGAGCTAAAACGTAACCTTCAATATTAACAGGTTGAAAGTGGAATTATTTATAATTATCTATGTACAGACATAATTATAAATAATAATAAATTTTAAATCTAATCATTAACCTGAAAACTAAAAATCTAATCTCAATTTGCACATAAAAATAAAATGAAAAAATCATTTATATTACTGAAGACAAACTAGAAATTTTGATCTCCGTATAATTTAGTGTTTCCCTTCTGCTTTACGACATTTTATGTCACTGTTTATAGTGATAATTTACTGTCACTGATTTTATCGAATGAACGAATTTTCATTGCTGAATTTAAAGGAAATTGAATATTTCGAAAGCGAAATATCAATGAACAACCAATTATCAATAGAATGAACATGGCACGATCCGCAGCGCAAACGCTAACTCTGCTTCCACCGGTCCGTCACTAGGGCAACATGGATGCTGCACCAAACATTTAGAACAGTTATCTTTCAATTTTTTTAATTGTGATATCATATTTTCTGATAATCATTTTGTTACAAAGTTATATTTTGTTAGCTAATATATATTTATATTTTTTGAAAGGATTTATAATTATTATTTTTTTAATAGAAAATTAAGACAGTTCATCGGTTCAATTCGATCAATTAGCTCTCTTTAATTTTAACTCATCTATACATTCATATTTATTCTCATACCACATTCTTACATTTTTTTCTATTTTATTAAATGATAATAATACTGTTTATTATTATACAATATTTCATTTATAAAAAGTTATTTATTGTAATATTACTTCCTGTGTAACTCTGAATTAATAAATACTTCAATATTAAATATAGACATTTCTTTTAAAAATAATATTTGTTTTGTTCATTAAAACAAAATATGTTTCTATAAATAAAAATCTTAATAAACATGTAATTAATAATAAACAAAAACATCATAACAACCACTTTAAAAATATTTGTTTTATTTCAGTCGGAAAAATCATTCAAACATTATTTTAAAATTCTGTTTTATATTTTTAATTTATTTTTTTTATATCACATAGCAATTATGGTCTTTCTAATTTTGAGAGTTGAAAGAAGAGAATTGTAAATGAAGACTGTGAGAAGTGGTTGCAACGTCTATATCCGAATTCATTTTTTAAACACCAAAATTTTATTAATATAACAATTCACATTTCTAAAACAAATTTTCCTGTTAATTTAATTTAATTATC
>MQRK01011234.1:0-12334 GCA_001938485.1 Girardia tigrina | reverse complement strand
AGAGAATCAAAATGTGCACCAAACACATGATATCGATTTATGACACTAGCACTTTTAAAAAATTTTATGTATTGATTTTTGCACTTTTGCACATGTGCAACTTGAAAAGCACTGTGCTTCTTAAAAACAATTGCGATTGTGAAGCTGAAGATATTGTTTGTATTTTTTATTTTTTGTCAATTGAACATTAGAAATTTTAGTTTGGATCCAGACCAATTCATTATGCATTTTTAAAATACAAGAAAGACATAGTAAGATTACTGCTATCCAGAAACTGCGATGTCGAAACAACAAATTATGTAATTTATTTATTGATTCATAACTGTGAACAAACAATATGATTAAAACAATGAAATTGGTCTTAAGAATAAAGATACTCCGTTACATTTGGCTTGTGAAAGAGGTTCTGTGGATATTGTAGAAGAATTAGTTGCTCGAACATCTTCCATCGATTGTCAAAATAGAGTAAAATAATAATAATTTTTAAAAATATTGTTTCACACGAATATTAGAATATGCAAACTCCATTACATCTGGCTTGTGTGAGGGGACATATCGATATAATTCGAATACTCATAGAAAACAATTGTAATATCGAAATTGAAGATCAGGTTTGTCACTTAGATCAAACAAATGTTACAAAAATTTTCATTAGAATAAAGATAGAGCGATACATATATTAATAAAATGGGGTCACGTGAATGCTCTCGAGTATTTATTATCCAAACAATGTGACCTTGAGGCCAAAAATGGAGTAATTTTTATATTATTATTATTTTGAAATAAAATTTGAACATTACTAGAATTTAGATACTCCATTACATTTGGCTTTCACATATGTAGATCGAATTGCAATTTTCGAACATTTAGGTATATGGAATATATTCATGAATGAAAGAGATCACGATGCTCCTGTAATTTTCTATTTTAAGAAATGAAATAAATATTTATTTATTACAGCGCCGTAAACGTCAACAAAAGGAATCTTGCAAGATTGTCAAAATGCTTCTTGAAAGATCTTGTAATATCGAATCTGAAAATAAGGCAAGTAAAAGTAAAACAATCTTCCATTTGTTAATTACAGACTTTAGAATCTCGAGAGACCAATTCAATTGGCTTGCAGGAGTAATAATTTAAAATTGGTAAAGTTACTAATTTCTCACCACTGCGACCTTGAAGCAACAAATGAAGTATTATTGTAATGAAACATGGAACATTATTTGTTGTTTATTCAGCATAAAAGAACGCCATTACATTATGCGTGCGTCTATAATCAACTAGAGATTGCCGAATTGTTAGTCAGTAACAATTGTAATTTGGAAGCCGAGGATGACGTAAATGATCGAATGTTGTGTGAATCATTCATTGAAAATATTTCAGTTTAAAAATAGACCAATTCATTTGGCTTGCATGGAGGGCAACGAATCACTCGTGAAGCTTCTGCTCTCTAAACACTGCAACATTGATGCTGCCAATCAGGTAATATTCGGAAAGGTGAACGATCAATGATCGACAATGATCCATCGCCTCATCACTGTTTATGTTCACTGATTATCCGTGCATTATTCGTGTGACATCGTTCTTCTTACAGACAGAATTATCTGTTTTATTTTCACTGAATCTATTTTAAATGACTCAAAACTTTTTTATTTTCCTTTCGACGTTACAAAAGAGACAACTCAAATTGTCTCGGAATTTATTACAATTCGACTTTCTCATAACTCCCCCCGCGAACCTTCTCTAATCCACATTCATTAAATTTATTAAATTATTACTCTAACGAAATCATAAATCCAATATTGTCATTCCAAGAAATCTGGAAATAAAACATTCCTGTAAATTCGATTCTAGAAGCAAAATAATCTTAACTCGTAACATCACTTTACTCTCGGAACTCCCATTGATACTATTTGAACGGCCAGGGGGGCAGACAAACCTCGGTTTAAGATCTGCGACGAATATCGCTCTGAAAGATGTAAATGAGTCCGGGTTGAGTAAAGGGCGAGATTGGGAAATACGAACAGGTATAAACGAGACACCAATCCGACACAGCTGTTACAGTTCGAACATAATGCTACAAAAATGTGCGGAAATTCAAGTAATAGGGAGCGCAATTATGGAAATTGCCGATCACATAAAAACGGTTTCAATTTAAATGACTCAAAATGTCTCAAACTTGATCATCAATCCTGGATAATGTCCACAGTCGTCGTAATTGAACCCTTCTTTGCGTCGACATTGATTAAAACACCTTGGCGATTCTTGAAAAGGTGGTCGAAATTCATGTGGCGAAAGCGACGCGAAGCCAATTAATGTAGACGGAGTTCGGCGGGAGAAATCTATAACTAAATATTTCATTCTGATTTTATATTTTTTAATTTGCATTTTTATAATAATGTTTAAATAATAAAATTCTCGATATTTTCAACCTAAAAGTTTTTTATTATTTTAATTTAACTTTTTCTGTTTTTTTCATTAGCTTACTTTCTATATGTATCCACGGAATGTAGAAACCGATTTTGGAAGACATTTTACCCAATCGATTCTCTCCAATCCTTGCGCACTCACTCTCGATCACGATAAATGATCATGTGAACATTTGATCAAAATTGGAAATTGAAAATTGTTTTTGCAAAAATCTTTTACGATTATCCGCAAATTTTTAAAATGTTTAAAATAGAAATGTTTTGGGTGTTCCATCCATGCTTTATAGTGAATTTATTGTGTTATCAGTAACTACTTATTTGCAAAATAGAATTTTCGAAATCGTTTGTTTGAAATTTCCCTTTCAACAAAAGATAACAAAAAAATTATGTTTGCCAAAGTTGAGTTCTGTCTGCATAAAGAATGAAAATAATCAACGTTTTTTTTGATTTACTAGTTTACTCTAAAATTTCCTCCGCTATATTTTAATGTATAAAATATTTTTTAAATGTTTTGAAATTTCCCTTGATGGATTTTATGTATCAAAATTCAAAAATTATGGGAACTCCCTAAAAATATCACAAACCTAATCACCATCAAAATACTAGCTCAAAACGAAGATTATTTTACAGTCGATGACAAATGCATTGATCCGAATAATTTCAGCAATCTCAAAAACATAAAAGCTAAATTACCTAGCTGCCAAATCCACTAATACTTCCTAAACCTATTGGACAAAAAATTAAATTCTTTCGAAACTAACCCAAACTTTTTGTCAACATCCTTTTCTTTTAACAATTATAACTCCAATTAAAATTACACTCATTAGTAAAGTAAAACTCTATTAAATACATCACTTGGTCTAGATATCACTGATTCAGAAATTCCTTTCTCCTCTGTCTTTAATCTCTGAATCTGAATCTGAAACCAAATCCAAAAAATGCACAGCCTAACAACAGAGCAGCCACCATTTGCTCTATCAATTTGGACCCTTTAATACAACATTGTTCCCTATCTTGTACGAATGTGGGTTGAATTCAGACTGGTTTACTGATATCCTTACCTCGTTGTAATAGCGATATTTATTGTTACTTGTTATGATCGAGTTCTCGAGGAAACAGCATCATATAGTTGTGAAACCCGATTACTTCATTCGCACAATTTATTTGGCTGCTAAAAGCATTTCAAAACCTTTTTGTGTTTCATACTGATTTTACTTGCAAAAAGTGGTCGCCCCAACCCTAATTGATGTGAAATAATTCTCGAGATTATCGCTTGAATTACTACAGCTTGTTTTATCTATTACTAAAATATGTTTTCTAGAATCAAGAAACACCGGTGGAAATAATTAAAACAAATAAATATCTGGAAATTATGTTACTTTTTCTGCAGGAGAAACCGAATTTACAATTTCTTTTGGTTAATTTTGTATATTTTCGTATTTGTTTGATATGAAAATTCTTTCAGAAAAATATTTCTCGTTTTGATAAAGAAAATTTTATGAAAATTCTCTCCGAAGTTTTACGTATAAAATTTGAAGCTGTAAATTAATTATCTCTTTTATTTTGTTTAATTATTTCGTTCAGTTTAATTGTTTGAGCAAGTCTCAATTTGCGAGAGGTCTTCAGGAATGGGCTCTGGAATTTTATTTCGATTTCCAGGAAGTTTTTTTGACATATTATGTTAGAAGTAGTTGTAAAATTGTCGGCGTAAGAATTTTATATGAATTTATTCTTCTGTGATGCTGATATTAAGCTGGACAGAAGGAGTAATCATCGACAATCGAACAAATTATTCGGCATATGTCGCCTCGTAAAAAGAGGATTATCTGAATTTCCTCAACTAATTGAGTCAAACAACGACCGTTTTAACAAAAGACAACTTTGTTTCAAACCACTCAATAAATCTGTTATTTTACGAAATGTACAGATGTGTTCTCTTTGCCTCTCGATGCCGGTTGAAAAAATTGCGGTCACATGTTTTGTTCGAGTAGTTTGAAGAATATAAACCGCTGTTCCTTCTGCCGTACACAAATTGATCCAAAGAAGATTACGTCATTATTATTTTAAAGAAAACAGAATTATCAAATTTGAATAAAATCAAAATTATGTAATCGTTATTCAAAATATTATTTTTACAATAAATAAATTTTACAAGTTTCCTTTTTATTACATACAGTTAAACATACAGTAAACAGATTCAGACTGTTTGATTCGACGTTGGGAGAGACGACCCGGCCAATCTTGCCCAGTTGAATTTGACGATGCTTAAAATCTAAATGTAAAACTTAAAGATCAGTTACATGAAAATATTTCTTTTTTTTTGCTACTTATAGACTGTTTGATTCACTTTAAGAGGGGACCTGAGTAGGGGGAAAATGGGGACTCTACCTTTATCAATAATTGACCCCCCGGGGGGTGCAGTCACCCATTAACACGGCAACGGTCACGATTATTGATAAAAATGTTCTTGTTTAATTTCATGGAAATATTGAAAAATCGACAAAGTAGAAGAAAATGTATTTAATTTAAATTTTTCACCAAAAAAAGTGATTCAGATAAACAAATTGTTTTTATCACAAATTCTTATTAGTTTTTATTGTTAAACTTAAATTAATACTTAAATTTATAATAGTTAAATTAATAAATTGTGGTCACGACACTGATAAAAAAAATTTAATTATGATATTCAAGACAGAAAGACATTTATTAGAAAAAAACTAAATTAAATTAAATAAATCAGGATTATAATTTTCTTTTAAAAACAACACTCATCCATTAAAAAATATATTTCAAGACAATATATTTCGACGGATCTACCGTCATCTTCAGGCCACTAATTAATAATCAATTCAACAGTATATAAATACAAAAAGGATGATTGTGTAATCGATTGCATGAAATTATGCTAATCAAAAATTCTCAATAAGCTGCTTCAGACTGCAGATTGAACATTGATTTTAGGGCAACGTGACCTAATTAACAATGCTTCACACGACACTCTCTCCCAATAACTATCAAAATGCTTACACAGAATTTTGAAATTATCAAAATTAACATCACATTTGCATTTTTTCCTATGTTCTGCAATATTACTCTTACTCTCTTTTAGACCATGTTCTTGAATTCGTTTACAGAGATGACTGGGCAGTCTCTATAATGTATGTGGAATAGCACTCATTACATTTATATTCATAAACAATATCAGAACAAAGTGTTAAAGGTGTAATAGATTTATTACTGAACATATTTTGAATTTTATGAGATCGTGATATAATTTTTAAATTTAATTCATTGTTAGTTGCTTTTAACAATGCATTTTCAAAGTTTTTAAATCCTTCAGAATAAGGTACAATTAAACAATATTTAAAACCACATAAACCTTCCAATACTTTTGCATATCTTGCGTAATCCTTTATAAATTTTCTGTAGTAATTTGTCAAGCCCAAAAAGCTTCGTAAATGTTTAATGCATGATGGGCTCCGAAACTTGCTTATCGTGTCAATCTTTGATTTATCTGTTTCAATACCATATTTACTTATGATATATCCTAAGAATTTAGTCTTTTCTACTAAAAATTGACATTTCTCCGGATTTATTCTCAAACCTGATTGTTTAATCTTCTCAAATACGTTATTTACTCTTTGAAGACTTCGAAGATGTTCTTTCTTATCTTTTGCGAAAATCAAAATATCATCCAAATATACGACTGCTTCTTTCCAATTCAAATCTCCCAAAACTTTCACCATTACCTCCTTAAAAGTTGCTGGATTCGCAGCAATTCAAAAAGGCATTCTCTTGAAACAGTATTGACCGTACTTTGTTGAGAATGCCGTCTTAATCTTTGATTCATTTTCTAATTCTACTTGATTGTAAGCGTTTCTCAAATCGATAGTACTAAAGTATTTTACCCCTTTTAGTGTGTTAAACATATCGTCTACATTTGGCATTGGAAATGCTGGTCGGATGGTTCTTTTATTAAACTGACGAAAATCTACATATGCTCGAATATCTTGCTTTTCTTTTTTCCAAACATATATTAAAGGAAAGTTCCAAGGAGAACTACAATTTTCGATAATATCTTATTCTTCAAAGTGATTTATAATATTATTAGAGGTACGGACTTGAGAACACTAAATGAATACCTTGTTTTATCATTAATTCTTGTACCTTCTTCCCTCAATTCACTCTTCCCACAATTCACAATTCCCCTTAGGAGCACCAAATTTTAATATCCCTTTTGTCAAAATCGTTTGCATAATCGTCTGTTCATCTTGTCGTTTGATGGCTGTTAAAATGATATATTTGCTAAAATGATCAATCATGGTCATTATATATTTTTCTTTTCCTCTCTCCATGTTTCTCTCCATGGGCCACATATATCGATGTATACTTTCTCAAACGGTTCAGATGATGTTATCTTGATTGTCTCTTCTTTAGTCTTCGACGTATCTGTTTTTGTTTGTTGACATTCTATACAAGTTCCAACTACTTCTTTCACTGTTTTGCGTTCCTCTTCCATATCAAATTTATCCTTTAAATAATGGTAAACTTTTCCGCTTCTGCATGACATAGCAATCTGTGTATCTACGTGATTAATTCACTTCCTTTCTCTGCATATCTGCATTCCCATGTAATTCACCTTTTCTTTATACCATTTCTATATCCAAACTACTGAGATAATTGATCTATGTCTAGAACTGGGCTGTTATTGGTTTTTTTGTATGTAACATAAAAGTGATGGCTTTATGATCTGTCCGTAGTTTAAATATTTTCCCATATTAATAATGATTGAAATGTTGACAGAAATAATAAATGGCCAAAAATTCTTTAATAGTTATACAATATCCTTTTTCATGAGCTCCCATCGAATGCGAGCCATAAGCTATTACATGTTCTCTTCCCGATTCGCTAACTTGTGACAATACTGCTCCTATACTATCAAAACTGGCATCCGTATCCAAAATAAACTCTTTATTGAAGTTCGGGAATGCTAAAATTGGGGCTGTTATGAGGGATTTCTTCATATCGTTAAAAGCTAGTTCACACGAGTCCGTCCATACTTATTTATCTTTATTCGATCCGCATAACCCTTCTAACGCCCTGGCCTTTTTGGAGTACCCATTTATGAATCGCCTGTAGTAGTTACATATTCCCAGAAAACTTCTCAAATTCCTCATGCAGTTTGGTCTCTGGAATCCTTCAATTGCTTTAATTTTATCTGGATCCATGTGAATACCTTCTCTATTTACTACATGACCGAAAAATTTCACCTCATCCCTTAAAAATTTGCATTTAGATGGTTTTATTCTTAAATTAGCTTTCTCAATTTTTTTGGAAAACTTCACCCAATATTTTATAATGTTCCTCTATGGTTTGAGTTGCTATCAATATATCATCCAAATATACTGAGGTTCCTTTCTTAATTGGTAGTAATACTTTTATCATCAACTCCTGAAACGTCCCTGGCGCTGAATCTATACTGAACGGCATTTTGCGGAAATAAAATTTACCACTTTTTGTATAGAATGCTGTTCTTCTTGCGATTTGTTTTCTTATTCTACCTGATAATATGCATTTTCTAGAATAAAAAAATATGATAAAATAAATACTTATTTAAAATATGCTCACAGTAATATCAATTGATATATTTTAATAAAAATTATGAAATAAGTTTAAATAAATTTTAAAATAAATAATTAACGGATTAAAAAATAATTTTTTTTAACATTTTAAGAAATAATTTTTTTAATAAAAGGGTTTATTGAAAATTTAAATTAATTAGTTTTTATGATAAAGTTTCGTAAAAATATTTGAATTATTTTAAAGTTTAAATTTCGTAAAATTTTCGTAAAAAATGTAAAATTATTTTAAGGTTTAAATTTTCAAAATTTAATCGAAAAAATTTAATGAAATAATTTGTGGCGAAATAATTCAAATAACAAGAAATTTGTTTAAATGTGAATTGTTGATATTAATAAATTTTGTGGACTTAAATTATAACTTCATATTTGATAATAATGAAAGTGACATAAACGCTACTTATGGATACTTTTGTTTTAGGAAAATGGTAATAATATTAAATTCTAAAC
Organism: Girardia tigrina; assembly: GCA_001938485.1. Taxonomy (NCBI): domain Eukaryota; kingdom Metazoa; phylum Platyhelminthes; order Tricladida; family Dugesiidae; genus Girardia; species Girardia tigrina. The sequence goes on along the minus strand of MQRK01011234.1, from coordinate 3,819 downwards.
GTATATTTTGCAAGTTATATTCATGCGAAACATATTTTAACAATTGACATAATTTTTAAGTAATTTACCGTTACCTAAAATCACTTTACCGGTAATACCGTTAAAAGACTTGGAACGTAATTACCGGTTATTACCAGTAATAGTGTTACTGTTGTACTCCCTAGCTACAATATTTTTATTATTTTTGTTTTTCAAGCATGTTTCTTACAATTTTCTACTACTAAAGAAAAAATGTTTTCAAATAACAAAAGAGCATTTTGATTACGTTCTAATGTTCCTCATTCCGACTTAAATTTTTAAAGCATTTATTATGCAAATAAACATCAGTTAAAAACGATTTAAGATAATATTTCGAATTCCGTCTAATATAGATCGGTTCACAGTGATTATAAATATATGATTCATATTAGATGTGGTGGGAACATCATTTGGATGATACTAAAACTCTGTCAATGACGAGACATTTTTATTTCTAACAATTTACAATTTTTTTATTTTACTTTTGTAGCACTGTTCAAATTACCAACCTACTTGCCAGTATTTAAACAATATATGTATATCTGATACACAGTTCACACAAAATTATTTGAGAATTATTTTTGCTAATTTGTATCGATATTAAACCGGAAAAACTATTGTATTAATATTGAATTTTAATTTCATTTGTGAAATTTCGTTCTACAAAAATTGCTCTTACTTATTTTATCTATTATATCACAAGACACAACTTTGTCCCGTGAAATTGCCAAAATGCTTCTTGGAAAATCTTGCAATATCGAATCTGAAAATAATGTTTGTCATAGTAAAACAATCTTTGAATAATTTATAAATACTTTCAGAATCTCAAGAAACCAAATCATATCGCTTGTAGGACTGGACATTTCGAACTTGTTAAGTTACTAATTTCTCACAACTGTAATCTTGAGGCTACAGACAAAGTAGAATGAAAAAGAAATATATAATGCTTTAATCTTTATTCAGGATAAAAGAACTCCATTACATTATGCGTGCGTCTATAATCAACTAGAGATTGCCGAATTATTAGTCAGTAACAATTGTAATTTGGAAGCCGAGGATGACGTAAATGATCGAATGTTGTGTGAATCATTCATGGAAAATATTTCAGGTTAAAAACAGACCGATTCATTTGGCTTGAAGGAAGGGTAACGAACATATTTTTAGGTTTCTACTATCTCAAAGCTGCAACGTCGATCCTGTCAATCAGGTAATACTTTCACAATACTTACAGAAACAATTAACTTGAATAACGGCGATAGTCTTTCGCCTTATTAATTATCCACATAAATTCTTTTAACCTAATTCAACTAAAATACTTTTATTACTTTATTTTTCAAGCATGTTACATACAATTTTATTTTTCTAAAGAATAATTGTCACTGTTAAAATTGCCCACCTACTGGTCAGTATTTAATCAATACCTTTTGTTCCGAATTTGAAAATTATATTATTATTTATCATTTATATTTCATTTAAAAATTCTCATCCTCTCTCTCTCTTAATCTCTATCAAAGATAATATATAAATCGAATTTCGAATCGATATTCCTCTTAAAATTCAAATATTAACAGTTGAAAAAAAAGCTTTTGAATGATAATTATTGTTAATTTTTATTGATGATTTGTCTTTTTGTTATACATAATTGATATGTAAATAGAAATGTGATGTACAAAGAAATGAGATAATTAAAATAATTAAATATTAAATTAAGAATTAAAATTAATTAAGTAAAAAAATAAATTAAAAAATATAATTACATTTAATTAAAAAAATTTGAATTTGAAAACTTAGTTAAATTCAGTTTAATAATCAAAATTTATTTTCAATTTTTATTAATTAATTTGAATTTTATTTATTAATTAAATTTTTGAATAATTAATTTGTAATATCATATTTATAATTAAATAGGTTCAAATAATTTATTTACGTAACTTTTTTTTAAAAAAATTATTTCGAATTACCAAAAATTTTAATAAAATCTTTTATTTATTGTAGAAGACGTTTTAAAATAAATATTTCGGAGTAGGAAAAATTTTAAATAAAATTAAGTTGTAGAATAAAAAATCATAATGTTTAATTGTCATTAATTGTAAACCGAAATTGGTATTAAAAATAATTTATAATTGAATGTTTAAAAAATTAACGAAGAATAAAACATTTTAAGAATTTAATATAAAATATATTAAAGATCTAAAATTATATTTAAGTTACGTGGTTTTTAAATATATTGAAATTAAAAAAATGCAACGAAACAAAAGACGATAGGGTGCTGTCCAGCAGAAGTCGTATTTGAGATATTGGTGGACTAATTAATGTGAACAGTTTTGTTTTCAAAATATTTTGTACAAAAAATAAGTTCAGAATTAATTGATATTGGATTTACAATTAAATTTTAATTATCTTTAATTTAAATACTAAATTAAATAAAATATTGAAAGTAGTTATCATAAATTTCATTTTTTTAAATTATTTCATCATATTTTATGGAAAATTTAAATTACACACTTACAATTTAAAAAAATCGTCAAAATTAATTTATTCGGCAATATTTCTAGGATAAAACAACAATTTTGTTAACCGCTTCGAATAATAAGTACAGTGTATATGGAATTTGTACCATTAATATTTCCATACACAGTATTGTTTACATCTTTTTTGAAGAAACAATTCTTCATATTTTGGTCCGTGGTGAGGTCGGTTCGTCAAGATTGTAAATGGTTATATAATTCATGTTTCTCATATATATCTTTAACTTTCATAAAGAAATGATTGATACTTTTCATGGAAAAGTCCATGATTCTCTAAGAATAATACAGCTCAGGCTTGCGTTTCAAAATTATATCCTTCTCTCAATTTTTGAATGAACGTACAAAATCAACACCGGTTACATCTTTCAAAGGTACATTTCTGTTCAATGATTTACAGTAATCAACAATGATGTTTCGAATATCCGGTCAATTACACGGTCATCGGTTTTGTGGCAAATAAATAATGCACTTAATAATATCGTTTACTATTCCGATTTACTTATAATAAACTCATGAGCTATGAGTAAAGAATGACTAAAATATTTATCTCAAATGATATCTGCTATAATGTATATAGCTACTAACACTGGCCGGATTATCTCCATAGGTGGTCAGAAAGGGTCTGTTATTTCTCAAAATCAATTTTGATGCTTCAATTTTTTTTATAAGTTTCATCTACACAGAGAATTGTTTACATATAATAAAAAACAGGTAGTACAACTGAGACTCAGGCCATTAGATCGAGCTGTTGTGAGCAACATCTCTTTGATGTGCCGGGACTCGTTGGCCGGAAATATCGGCGTGTCGGTTCAAAGGCGGGTGTGTACCGATATGGTCCTGTGACCACCGATTGACACGTCGTTGAGTGTAGGTCCGGCGACCTATTCGTGAATGTTTTCCGCCAGATCGCACATGACAGTACCGGACTTGTGAGTAACGGACATGCGATGTGGTGGCGAAAAGCGTTATCGTCCTTTCCGTCGGTTTCTGTTGGTCCGATTAGTGCGGTCATGTCCACGTATTGAACACTATCGGATCGATTTTTCACGTGGACGAATGATACGGATTATTGTCCATTGTATTTCTTGCGTGGTGTGATTTATTGCGGCGAACAAATTAAGTCTGGGAGAAAAAAACGTAAAATAAATAAACGTAATATATATATATATATATATATTTCGAAAATATAATTTGATTAAAGCTTTTTTTATACAACTATTGGACATGTTTCGATGTTTATATACATCATCATCAGCAATTTTCTATTGAATTG
>MQRK01011198.1:0-10914 GCA_001938485.1 Girardia tigrina | reverse complement strand
AAAACTTTTGAAAATTGGCCAGATATATTTTTTATTTTTCGGATTATGAAGTTTCCGGATTATTGAGGTTCGGATTAATGGGGGTTGACTGTATATATATATATATATATATATATATGGGAGCGGGTCAAAATCCCGACAACGAAAATCTCGACAGCCAAAATCCCGACAAGCCAAAATCCCGACTGCCCAAAATCCCGACAGTCAAAATTCCAAATGAATCCCACAAACCCAAAAATAAAAAATGTTTATAGATATCGTATAACTTACAATATTAATTATCAGTATATGATTAAAATAGTAGGTATGATTAAAATTGTAGTAGGCTCTCCTCGAAGTATACATTCTGCTTGAATATTGACTTGCTGTTGTTCTTTCTGAAATTCTGTAATTAACCTGTAAAATCTAACATGTGCTCGTACAATAAGGCATTCCCATCTTCGATGCCAAGCTTCTACGACATTCTGAGTACTTGGAATGCCTTGTTTAATAGAATCATGAACCATCCATACTGTTGGTGGAAATAAAGGTGATTCACGAAAAACTGTGTCATCATGCATATGTCTTCTAATTCTTCTATGTATATAATTATTTTGAAACCAATCCAAGACATCCTTAGTTTGTTGTGGTAAATGTTGTTTCAAAATATCAAATGCTTTTGGTATCTCATCCGAAGGAAGAGACACCAAGGCACAAATATGTCTAAGCAGCAAACTAAATTCTTCATCATTGCCATACCGAGAAGCCAGTCCCCTACCTTGGGCTTTCCTCCAGAAATACTGTCCAAGATGAAAAGAACACACTTTATTACGAGCTGCAGGAAATTCGTATTTTAATGCATTAATGACCGAAAGTTCGAGATCTATCGAAATCACTTGTGGTTTTATGTCAATGTCATTTTCCTGGGCAAAATCAATTAGATCTTAGAATAATCGTTTGTAGTTATCTTAGCGCTTGCTTGTCATTAAAGCATAAACTAGTGGGAGAATTCGATAGTTATCGCCACCAACTTGGACGTGAATTATATATAACTGAAAGAAAATATTAGGTACAGTTTTAAATGTACCGTCCATTAACCAATACGGAGCGCAAGAGAGACGATGAACATTTAATTTCGTTGTATAAAGAATAATTCTTTCTTGTACAACCTTAGAGTCTCTTACAAGAAAGAGTTCGTTGTTCAAAGTACGACGAAACGCTTCTGGGATGATTAGATCTTCAAGTGATTGTGATTCCGGTAGTCTCTCTGTTTTCCGAACATAAACAATTCTTTTTCGTAATGCATTTTTGGATGGCATGTGTGGTGCATTCTCAGAATTAATTGTCACTAAAGTCTTCTGAAAAATCTGGCATGGCAAATCTTGATTTTGCTTCACATTTTCCTTCATCTGATTGAGGACGTTTGCGATGGCAGCAGAACTAGTTTGTGGAGCATGACTATGGAAAACAAAGTTTTTCAGGATATGCTTCCTATCAAAAAATGTTGTTGTAGCTCTTCCTTGACAAAAGTTTGAAAAAACCGTTTTTTCGACAGAAATGAGAAAAAATAATTTTTTGATTTTTGCCAAAAGTTTGAAAAAACCGTTTTTACGACAAAAAATAAGAAAACAGCAACTAAACAATTACAAATTTTAAATAGACTTTCAAAAAATTTTCAATCAAATGCTCGATAAAATTTTGTTGGGATTTTTGGCCGTCGGGAGTTTGGGTTGTCGGGATTTTGGCCTGTCGGGAATTTCGACTGTCGGGATTTTGGCCTGTCGGGTTTTTGGTCTGTCGGGATTTCGGCTGTCGGGATTTTGGCTGTCGGGATTTTAGGATAGACACATATGGATCTATATAGAAACAGTGTGTCCCACTATTGTGTCCCATATAATTTTTTATTAAAAAAAGTAAAATTAAGAAAAACAAAATTACATTTAGAAAACAAAGTTTATTAGTGCAACTCAATACGTCCCGCATCAGGTCTAATTATATCATTACATCTTTTAGAATAAGTCGGAATTTCACTTGACAAACATTTATTAATAAGATAAAAATATGTGATCTTCTTTTGTATTTGGGATTTTTGAATCTTCTATAAAATGTCAACAATTGAATGTTTTTTTAAAGTAATTGCCAAATTCCATTATTTAATCAACTCTAATTTAATTGTATTAATTACAATTAATTAAATTTAACTTCTGTTAAATTTATTTAAATTTTATCGAACTATTTAAAAGTTATATTATGAATTCGGTAATTACTTTTGGGAGAGATAACATACTTTACAACTTAGGATACATCATACCAAACATTCCTCACAACATCGTTTGAAGAAGAATTTATAGACTTTTTTAGTATGTTCTTCATGAATTCCATATTTTTGTCATTTTCTTTTGAATTTATCAATGTTCATTTTAGTGTTAATGTTCCTTAGGTCATTTTCCACAATACGCCAGATTGAGTAATCTAAAGGATTTAAATCTGGTGATATTGCTGGCATAAATCCTTGTCAATGAAGTCTGGAATGTTATTTTTACACCATTGTTGCACTTGTTGAGTTGCATGAGCATACACAGAATCCTGCTGGAAAACCCATGATAAATCGCCAAGTAATTTTCTTGCATTTGGAATCATGTATGACTTCATGATAGTTTCCAAATAATATTCTTGATTTATTTTAACAACTCTTTCAATAAACAACAACGAAGGATGACCATTGACACTTACTGCAGCCCGTACCATCACTCCATTTGAACATTGAGACCTTTCAACAAATCGTTCATTGTTAGCTATTTCACTGATTGAATGAGACCAGATTCGATTGTTCTGAGGATTACAAGACCGTTGAAGCATAAGAATCTTTTCATTAGAAAATATTATAGTCGATTGTGAGTGCAATCAAACGATTTTTTGAATACATTCCTTACGTGCACGTTCATTTTTATTTGGAATCGTGTGAGGCATCTGATGTTTGTAAGCTTTTAGATGCAAGGAATATTAGAGATTATGTGTCCTGAACTTTCAATTCAATTTTTCACTGGCTTTTCTAACTTTCCTTTCTTTTTTTATTTTACGTTTATATATAATATCTATAATATGGTGGGACGGCTTGTTAGTAAAAGTTGAGTAATGGTGAAAGAGTTTTATAGAAACACTGAAAAAAGATTGTTTTCCTTATTTTTACTTATTTTTGATTAAAAAATTAATGGAAAACAATTTTGGGACACCCTTTATATGAATGTATTAATTCATGTTTGTCTTGAAGACAGTGAATTTCAATGTTGTTTTCTTTTATAATTTCTTTTTTACGACTGTTTACTTAATCATTTGTACCGAAATTTTTTTGAATTAGCTGAAGCATTCTTATATTTTATTTATGAATAGTGTATTCTTGTTCATATAATTTCTTTTAAATAATAATTTTTACAATTTTTAATTCAGTGTTATTTATATTTTCTATTTATTTTTATTTGCTATTTAAAATGATTGTCTTGCCATGTTATATTTGCCATTTCACCATTTGTTTCTCTAAAAGCGGACGGTTTTTTTTATCTATAGCCTTTCTAAAAGTGTTTTAGTTACAGAAAGACTGTTGAGAACGTCTTTGTCAATCTCTTTTTTAATGTCAAACAAATTTATTAATGACAATAATACACATATATAAACAAATTTCTCGTTAATTCAATTATTTCGTCAAAATTAAGCTATTAAATTTTTCTTCCAATTCATTTTTTTAAATTTACTATAAGCCTTTTATTTAAAAAATTATTTCTTAAAATATTATAAAGTTTAATCCATTTTTTATTTATTTTAAAATTCTTATTTCAAAACCTTTATTAAAATGTAAATATTTTTTATTTTTAAATAAGTATTTAATTTTAGTTTTTATTATCATTTTTAATTGTAAAACTTTTTGTATTTATTTAACTTTTTAAAACATTCAAATTTAAAAAACGTGATAAATGCAAATTGAAACTAACTCCTCATTTAAATAATCAACAATGTGAGTTTAAAAAGATTTTTTAATATATTAATAATATATTAATAGTAAATTATTATATTTTATTAAAAAAAGAATATTTGTTTAGGTGACATTTCAAATAATTTAATTTGAAAGTTTTAAAAAAATATAAAATATTTATTTTATCTCATTTTACATTGATAACTTGTTGTTAAGCCAGTCAGACATACCTCTACTTGGTGTCCCAGGGAAACTAGAGCTCTCTTCTCTAGGCTAAAGTGTCCGTAAGCTTGCCTGGTTTGAGTTGCTGACAAAATTAGTATATTGGGTGATGGCTTGCAGTCCGCCACTGTAAAGACAGTCTTCTGAGCGGGAATTCGGAAACGTGTAATGGTTTGTATTATGTGCTAGTATGATGACAAACCGACTCAACTCCTGAAAAGTTGAGCTATTAGCCAGGGTAAGTGTCACACGAGCCATCGTGTGCTAACAGTGGAGGGAGGAGGCCTATTATAAAAAATCTTAAAATATTTCAGAGATAAATTTATGATTTCTTTCAAATTAACAAATAATATTTTTTATTCTTTTTTGGCCTTTGCTTTCATTTAGTAGTCTGTATTTCAGAACTATTATTTTTATTACCAGAAACAAAAAATTACTAAAATATTTTTTCAAAAAAATAATTAATTTCTAACTGTTTCTTTAATATTCATTTTGAAAGTTTTATTAAAAAGAACACATTTTTAGTAGACAAAGTTCTAATTGCTAATTGTTTTCATTTTCGATGTAAAAATAATTATTTTATATTTTTATTCAAAAATAATTTAATTTAAATTTAAATCGTGATTGTTTTGAAATAAATGTAAGTTTTTTTATTAACTCAGAATTTATCAATGCCAGAATGGTATTACAATAAATATTTATTATTATTTATCGATGAAGGGAAACAAGTTTAAATGTCAAATGGTTTAAACGCCATTAATTATTTTTTTAATAAAGTATCTGATTTTGTAACATGCAGTAGTCCTGCGTTTCCTTTATTTTCACTTTTATAGTTTGAAGGGTATTTTCGAGGTCCTTCCAATTGATCTTTTCATTTTTATCTTCCTTTTGTAGTTCGGATCAGTTTTGATCTTGAATGTTCTTCGTGTCTATTTTTCTTTTGGGTTGCTCTTATCTTTTATTCTTTGTCTTATATTTTCTCGATCTATTTTCTTATTGCTGAATAATTGAATTTCTAGCCAATTTCTACTCCAGTAATATATCCAATAGGCACGTTTCATTTCTTTCTTTTTAGCTTGCTTGTATAAATTCTCGTATTTTTCGAAACTGTCTTCCAGTTATCTCGTTCTTGTTATAGTGATATGGATATGAGAATACAAGCTTGAAGCTTCTACAATTTCTTTAAGTTTCCTTGCTTTGTAAATATTCTAACAATCAACGTAAATCTATTTTATGTTCCAGACATCCTTTTCTACATAATAGTTTATTATTTGTTATCTCGTCCTTTCTCTTGATTTTCGTAAATATGGCTCACAAATATCTATGTATATTTTCTCGAATACTTTTGTTGAATTTATCTTAGTGATTTCTTTTTTGGTTATGGTAGTCTTTATCTTCGTCTGTTGACACTCTGTACACGAGTCTACTACTTCATTTACTGTTTTTCTTTCTATTTTCAGTAATAAACCTTTTCAACTAATGCGTGACATAAAAATGTATGTGTTTGTATGATCAACTCGCTAGCTCTATGTATGTACTCTTTTTTTACCACCACTGACTTGGCTTTTCATTGTTAGTGCTAAAGATTTGGAGTTAATTTTAATCTTCTTTGCTACTTAATTTTCCATAAAACTTTGTAAGTACGTCGCTCAATTTCGTCTAGATAATATATCTGCGTTACCATGTAATTCTTTTTTTCTTTATTCTTTTTTTAATATCCAGACTATTTCAGTAGGTCATACCCATTTGAAATTGAGTTTTAGAGGCTTTTTTTGCATGCAGCATGGACGTTATTGCTTAGTGGACTCTTCGCAATTTGAATCATTATATATACATTGTGAGAAATATTTTAAATTTGGTATGTTGAAATTGGTTTATTGAATTTTGTATGTTGAGTTTAGTATTTGGAAATGTGTTTCTCCCACCCAGATGGAAAATTGATATTTTAGATTTTCACGATAGATAATTATTCGAGTATAATTTATATTTTAAAGTACAGCATAAGATATGTAAAAACATTAAAAATATTAAATAGTTTCAAATTTTCATATTAAAATTAAAATAAAGTAAATAGCTTTTACCTAAGTTTTAAATTAAATAAATGTTCTTTCTTTAAATAAAATCATTTTTAAAATAAAACTAATATGTAGATAAAATTAATACTAAAATTACCAAATTTGAATTTTAAAAATAAAATTTGAAAATAATGAAAAATTTGTTCGAATAATTGTTTATTAAAAAACATTAACTAAAAGTTATCAATTTAGAATGATGTAAAAAAAATAAAAGTTCGAAAACCCATGTTGGTATTCTTAATATACATAATGGCTAAAGTGTTAAAAAAGTAAATGCAAAAGCGGATTAACAAATAGATATAAAAAAGTATATTTATGAATCCGCTTTTATCAAACAAAAATAAATGAAAAATAAAAATAATAGGATATATAAATTAATTATTGAAGGTTTGGATTAGGGTTAAGATTGTCTGATTGGAAACTGAGACATTGAAAAAGAGAGAGAACCGATACAAATAAATCCTTTTTTCAAAGATTTAATATATAAACTTCCATTGAAACAGGATTTCGATAATTCGGTTACATTTGTTTGAACAAGATCTTACTTCTCCGGTCTTAAATCCGTTTTATTTTGAAATCAACTTTTTCTTACAATAAATGTCTCATATGTACAGAAATGACAAATTAAATCACAATAGGGTCATTTCATTGAAAATCGACAAGTAATTTTGATGAAAGTTGTTGACCTTCTCGATAATGCATGAAACTAAAATATGTTAGATGTATTTATTGAAACCGTGAAATATCAAGTTTTATTGTTCTAGGTGTTCTGGCTCGCTAGTTATGATCATCCAAAGTTGGGAAACAAAATACTTAAAAAGTAGACCTACTTAAACGTTTTCTCTTTTTAGCTGATACTTTTCTTTCAGCGATAGATCATTTGCAGCGTTGTTTTCTAGAGAAATACTCAATATCAAGGCTTTACGTCATAAGAGAAAATATTTATGGACCTATAAACTTGCTGAAAATGAAAAAAATGCAATTTCTAGGCAAACTTCAGAGCTTCAGTTACCTGATTAAAAGTGAGTAGATTTTAAATGTAGTCAAATGTCTTGCACATACATCACATGCTGTAATTAAGAGATTATAAAGAAAGTGTCTGTCTTTTCTAATGACTGAGTTATTCCAGCAAATATTTTATCTGTTTTTTTAAATACCTGGATTTCGTCTATCTTTGAGAGGTTGCAGAAAAAATGTCTATGAATGAAATTACTTGTTATTTCTTCTGGTTTAATGACATGTAGCCTATATCAAATATATGAAAGATAAACACCCGTGTTTGAGTCTAAGGTGTTTAAATTTCAATTTAAAGTTCCTACTTCAAAACCACATGAACTATTGCAAAACGATTTTAGTAAAGTTGACAACGTTGTAACGTTTTTCCCTATTCACCTGAGAACCTTATGTTTCGCAATTCTATAAAACATGAATATTCATATTACATCAATTTTAAACATAAATTTAAGAGTGTATACATGTTTATAAGTAATGAGGCAGATGGTATGTGGAATGAATTGACTCAAAAACAAAATTGGCCTTGCAAAATGAGTCCGAGCGCCATTTCTTACTGCGAACCTTTGTTACCACCGGTCTACGGGTGGAACAGTATTTGTGGACCCAAATAATTTGTACTCTGATAATTTGTTTGAAAAAATATAATTTGCCAATATATAATTTAATTGTATAAAATTTTAAAATGTAATATCAAAATACAAAATTGCGGAGAAACCGGGCGAATCAACCCCAAGACTTGATTAATCTGGATAGCTCGCATTGAGACAGTTCTGTCAGTGCAGTGCCTTTGCCGAAAGACACCGCGAAGCCGACGAAATAGATCAAAAACCGTGATGTCGACCGATTGTTGAATTAATACCGATTTGCATTATGCCGATTTGTATGATACCTACAAAGAATTTCGTGAGATTTATTTTGAAAATACTAATAAAATATTAATTTAATTGATAGATGACAATTTTTATCAGTTATTTACTAAATATTTTTCTAAAAATCAATTTAATATAAATTTGCAAAAATTTCGTTATCGTGTGAATCACTGTTTGTCGGTCACGTTCAAATTTTACTATAATCAGATACATGCTGATAAAATGCGAAATGGTAGAGGAACCGGAGTGAATCCACGTAAGAATCTGATCAATCGGCATAGCCCAAATCGAGATGGTTCTGTTGATGCAGCGCCTTTCCTCAAAGGCACCTGACGAAAATTCAGCTTACCCGTCATAAATGGCAGGTCATTTTTAGTTAAAATTACAATTCTTTAATCTTTATTTGAAATTTGTAAATTTATTTCTTTATAGATGTATTGCCTTGTATATACAAGAACAAAATATCCCAGGCTTTCTTTAGTAAAAACCTTAAGCGACTAAAGTTAACATCAATAAACTCTTACAATTAGAATTGCCTGGAAACCTTTTTACCTCCCTAATAGGGGTACTATTACTAAAGAGAAAACATATATTTGATATTAAAGCAATAGGAAAAATATATCAATTTATTTTAGTATGAGAATTCCAATAAAACTGAAAACCTGAATAATAAATATTAATAAAATAAAACCAAAAACATTTTCTAACGATTTTCTATTCATTCCCGATTTCAATTGTGAATATTTAGAAAAGATTTTGTTGCATGTTAAGTGCCTTTAGACCTCATTATATTCGTTGAAACGCAAATTTCTGTTAAAAAAAACTAACAGACTATTGATTTCAGTTAATTTTTTAAGTCTCATTAAAATTCAGAAAATTAAAAAAAATAATTATTGATTAATTTATTTGTAATATATGTAAAATTGAAGAATAATTCCAAGTTAGTGTGCTCAACCTTTAGAAAATATAAATAAAACACTTTATATTTCCGTGGCTGCTCGCCATGATGTCTAGTTTGCCAAAGTACACGATCAAAAATAGTGAAATAAATTCGAATTTATATTAAACTAAAAAACAAGCTAATTACTTTTGAAGCAGCTCTCATTAATATTCATTCATCAATTATTTAGAAAAAAATAGGTTGTTCTTGCTTGAAGTGTATTTTCAAAGGATTTAGAGCAATAAATATATTTTTCTAATATTATCAAGTACTATTTTGGCTGCAGTAAATATTCGTAACATTTTTTTTGATTTCATCAATATGGGGGACATTTATCCATCCAAAATGTATGGACAAATTCATTCTTTTGAACGTAGTTTATTTGTTTAGTACATACCCCTTTGGTATTAACAGATGACAAATAACTATGTTTACTGAATCAACCTCTAAATATGATTTGTACATTAGGGGGTTGACAAACTTTTTCTCCTCAAAATTAACAGGTATATTTTTAAAAGGTGTCATTGTTATATTTATATTTAAAAATGCATTTCTTGAGATATTTTATTGCAAAAATGTCCCCCGTAAATATGAATTTGTTTTCTGTGATAATTTTTATAATTAAGCTAAATTTTTTAATGTTTTTTAATGTGTGCATGATACAAATAAACGTAAAAATAAGTAATTTTGTAGGTATATATCGTTTGAATTTATCAAATGTTAATAATTTTTACAAATGAAAGATGGAATTATTTTCGTTAGCGGTCAACGTAAACGTGTCCCAATGAAGGTGATTGTTTGTCTTAACTGTATTTCATTTGAATTTTATATGACTTAAATGTATTTCAATTTACTTTATATGTCGTGCTCCCCTCCAAACAACGTTATTGACGACTCTGAGCCCCCATCCGTTTTCCATTAGAGTTCAACGGCAACTCTATCAAACTAAGTCAATTATATCTCAACGGGGAGCAGACGCGACTCCTTTATCTACATCAACGAATTGTGTAGACATTAGAGCGCCTTCGGGTCCTTAACCAGTAACGAGGATGTCCAGAATGGTGACTGAGCTTCTAGAGGGGATGATATTAATTCTATATTACGATTATAACCGTAACGATGCACTAATACTCGAGATTACAGGAAACGAAGAGAGCCACAAGAAAGCAAATGACGATCGGTCCGTGTGCCCCTTGCATGCTGCAGCCGGTCGGCATCACCCTCTCAAGGTTCCTTGTCCCAAAAGAATTTAACCAAATTCAAATTCATCATAGGTCTAGTTGTTAGATTAGTTATTCGATATTGATACCCCGGGAAATAAATAGTGGAGTTACGTTAATTTTGGATCGCCAAGACAAATTAATTTAACGAGTATTAACGAGTATTAAGGAAAGCTACCTAACACTTCTCATTGATTTTAAATGGATTCATTTGCCACTTTTATATTACTTAAGGTGATGACATACCAAATGATGAAAATATAAAAGATGAAAACATAAAGAAGATTAAAGGAATCACAAGTTACTATTAAAATTAAAACCAACGAGTTTTATCGAAATCCGCTTCTTTATTTACTTCATTTATTTTATTTCCCTACGAATTCTTTGGTCTCAAATCTATTCCAATCCTTGAAATATTTCAAGCACATAATCAGGAAGAAAAGGTGTACACTTCTCCCGAGACTCTTCAAGCTTGTACTAAGGCTAGCAATTATTGATCGAGAATATTGATTGTTAGGAACGACATTGGTCGCATAAATGTCTCCTGTTTCTTCAGACATTCGAATAACAAAAGAGATAAGCTTGGATCCAAATAATTTATTTATCGACAACTTTTTGAATTACCCAC
>MQRK01011160.1:0-12914 GCA_001938485.1 Girardia tigrina | reverse complement strand
TCTCAAAAAAAAATAAATTTGTTTAAATATTAGATTTAAACATTTTTTTTGTGGTATAATAAAAGTTTTAATGTCTGATATTAATAATTCTGACGAGTTTCCAAGAACCTCTAATAGAGACAGTCAACGATCCGAATGAATTAGTTGACGAGATTAACGAACTAAACATGGTATATAAAATTAAGAACTGTCCTTCATATAATAAAGTCAAAGGATGGAACAAAGAGAAGGCACAAACAATTATGAAGGATTATAAAGCAGAAAAAAATATTGAATAATCATGTGGAGTTTATTAAAGGTCACGGTTGTAAACCGAAATATGCAGTGAACAAGTACGAACCAACCTTAATTTCTATCTCAAAAGATGAAAAAGCACGCAACAAGCCGATCGTTAATTGCGAGATACTGGAAAAGAAAGTAAATGTTTTATTTGATACTGGAGTCGATTTGAATGTAATTAGTGAAGAATACTGGGAAAAAATAAAGAATGATAAACCTAATTTGGAAATTTATCCTAGTAAGTCTATGATTAAGTGCGCAAATGGAAACATTGAAAAAGTCATTGGTAAAGTAAAATTGGAAGTGACTATGGGTCCAACAAAAACAAAACACGTATTTAGTGAAATGAGAGGTATATTTCCACATGTGTTTATCGGCATTAGAAGTATGAAGCACTACAACATTTGTGTAATTCCGAATAAAAATGCGATTTTCATTAATAATATCGAGGTACCATTTATTTCTAGGATCATGACACCATCGGTTTTAAACTAACGTTATCCGCGTTAGTGAGCCATAATGTGGATTACTAAAGAGAAAAGACTCGAGGACGTTTTTCGAACTTTGATGTCATACTAGCGAATAATGTTTGCTTAGAAGGAGATAGTGAATATATGGTGCAAGATATATTGCGGTGGATGAGAAAAACATGCCTCAAAACAAGGTAAATGCTTCATTTTTATTTGTGGAAGACAAACAGAATTTATCGAAACGAGAACTTTTGATCGGTGATGGTCTGGTAGAAGTCGTAGACGGAATATTGTGGATAAGAATATTAATGGAAGAAGGGGGGTAAAGAAAATACACACTGGGATGCGAATGGGTCACATAGAAACGTTAACGGAGATCGAAGCTTTTGACAAAATAAATATGATACAAAATGTTCAAGACGAGATGCAGGGAAGAGACATCGTAAAATCAATAATGGAAAAAACATGATGCACAGAGAATGAAGAAATAATAGGATCTCTGGAAGAAATTTTGATAAAACGAGTTAACACATTCATTACGAATAAATTTGATCTAGGTATAACTAACGTCATCGAACATACAATTGATACCGGTGATTGCAGTACGATTGCATTTAAACCAAGGCGGATACCACAAGGTTTAGAAGATAATGTAAATCAGAGGATTGATGAAATGTTAAAAGTAGGAGTTATTAGACCCAGTGAATCGCCATGGAACTTTTCAATCGTGGTGGTACTAAAAAAAGATGGTGGTCTCAGGTTATGCGTGGATTATCGGGCATTGAATGTCAAGACAACAAGACCAATATTTCCGATTCCGTCAACAAATGAACTTTTCGACACTGTTGGGAATGCAAATTATTTCACTGTATTAGATTTAAGCAGTGGGTACCGGTCAGAGATGTAGATATCGAGAAAACTGCATTTAGTACAAGATATGGACAATTTGAATTTACTCGAATGCCGTTTGATCTATGTGCCACCCCGGCCACATTTCAGAGGATGATGGACAGAATTCTTAAAGCAGAAAACTGGTTAATTTGTGTTATTTATTTAAATGATGTTTTAATATATGGAAAGACAGTAGAAGAACACAATGAAAGATTGGATAAAATTTTACAACGTGTTGAGTATGATATTATTAGTGCTGGATTTTATATGATTATTTTAATTTTATTAATTTAAATTCATGTGTTTCATGGTATGCTTTAGCATCTGAGTTTATTTTGCCCCAACATATTATTTAGATATGTCTCTCCTCTAAGTGTCTCTAACTCACACTTATTAGAGATCCATATCGTACCCCATCAACCTCATCTGGCCCTTTTATCTCGCCAGTGAAGCTGATGAAGTACCTATTGGGTTCTACATTATATTTAAATATATTAAGTCTATGAAAGTTGACTTATGCTACTTCTATTTAATTAATGATTATCTTATTTCTTTCTCAACATGTTTTTTTATTTGATTACTATATTTCTTATTATGAGTTTATCATTTTCATATCAGAGATTAAAGTTAAAAAATATGAACAAATTATATGTTGACATTGTTTTATTAATATATAAAAAAAGAAAACGCTAATCAAAGGCAATCCACCCATCGTACCTAATCATCCAAATCTGATAGATTGACAAACTCTTCCCCTTTGCCAGTTGTGATAGAGCGGAACTGTAGGCGGTCACGATTCTGTTGAATTTCAAGTTTTGACTTAAAGTCCAGCCATTCTTGTTGTTCTATAGTTCCCTGGAAATTATTTGTTGGAAAAAACACCGAAATTTGATGCGAGGTATCAAAATCAGAAGACTCTCTTTGACTGGCGTCATTTCTGATTACCGTCTTTCCATCTTGGACGTCAGCCTCAATACAACTGGTTTTAAAAATAACTTGCAGCTCATTCTTGGCCTGTTGAAACATTTGAGCCTTTCGCTTCCTCTGCTCCCGCCGCTTCTGAGATCTTTTGAGCACCCCAGAGGAAGACGATGCCATATCCTCTTTCATAATTGACCCATAAATGTTCGGGTTCGTCACCAGAGGCTTCTTTTCTGTATTTGATCCAATCTTGTTTGCTGTTTCTATAATTATTTTCGGTTGCTCTTCTGAAACCTTTTCGATCACCTTCTTGTAGTAGCTGGACATATTTTGCTGAATTCTTATCTCAGTGACCTCGTTTTGCAAGGACTTTATTTTTTGTTGTCCTAGCAAATATTTGTCCACAACCGGTTTGTGAATTGATAGAGGAACTGAATTATTTCTGTAGTCCTCAAATTCGGTTGTCATCTTCGTCAATTCGTCATTCAGCTTGTCACATTCGCCTTGCCATTTCTGCAACTCCAGCAGCAGTTCTCTTTGTTGTTCTTTCCTTTCGCTATATTTTCTATCCATGCTAGGTTCAAAACAAAAATTCTTTTTCTCTAATAACATTTATTCGATAAAAAGTCTGATCAAATGCACAAATTCGGATGAATTTATACCAATCTTTCGCCACAAAAACTTACAGAACCAGCAAGCAGACAATTCTCACAGTCAACCTTCAATCATCCTTCACTAAGTCAACAGTCCTCACTTAGAAACAACCCGGAGATGGCCAAAATCCCAACCAAACCCACGTCAACAAATCAGGCCATCAAATTCTTACAAGAAAATATTCAAATCGACAGGATCCAAGGGTCAAAACCAATTAAAAGTTTCTATTTTTTAATTAATTAATTATAAATTATCATTATAATATTTTATTTTTTAGTTTTTTAGATTTAGGGAGTTTTTCCATTGCCTGCCTTTGTGCCGGTGCAATGAATAGGCCCGAGGCTGACGCGAAGAAAAAACTCACTAATCCCAACAAACGGATAGAAGAAGCTGGGCTAAAATTATCACCAACAAAATGTAAATTCTTGCAACGAGATGTCAAATATTTGGGTCATATTATCAGCAAGGCTGGAATCAGGACAGATCCCGATAAAATAGAATCTATTCATAAATGGAATTTACCAAATTGTAAGAAAGAGCTGCAAGAATTTTTAGGTCTTTGTAATTATTTGGGACTTTTATAAAAGATTTTGTGACAATGGCCGAGCCACTATATGCAATGCTGAGAAAAGCATGTGATCTCGGATGGACGGAAGAAAAAATTGCAGGGTTTATGAGACTTAAAGCGGCACTCATGTCCCCGCCAGTATTGAAACTTCCTTGTCCAGATGGTAAATACATCTTGGACACAGATGCTTCTCATAATAGTATAGGTGCCGTGTTATCACAAATTCAGGAACAAAAAGAGCATGTCATTGCTTATGCGTCTAAAAACCTTACGAAAAGTCAAAGACTGTACTGTAATAACTCGTAAAGAACTACTTGCAATTTATGTATTTGTTTTGAAATTTAAACATTTAAATCTTTTATGAGTCGAATTCGAAGTTCGCACCGATCAACAAGCGTTAAAAAAGGTTGTTGAATTGGAGATCTCCAAACACCTCGAGATATTGTATCTGGAAAGCAGAATTAGAGATATACAACATGACTGTCACATTCAGGAAAGGTAAAGAACATACGAATGCAGACGCTGTGTCCAGATTACCACTATGTGAACAATGTTTATTACCACACAGGGAATCAAAGAAGAAACGAAACAAAAAGGTATTAAGTGACAAAGAATGGAATTTAGAAGAGTCGATAGCGGACAATGAATCAGAGAGAATTTTGTGGCAAATTGCAGAGGTCGAAGATAACGAAATTAATATTATTAAATAGCTACTTCCTCGGAAAGATGAAACATTGATACCGGAAATCATCCAAACTGGATCAAAATATATTAGGCATATGTGGAATATACAAGAAAATATCAGGATAAGATGTGATGCACTATGCTTACTGAAGAATGATAAGTATCACTTGATCGTACCAAGAGAAGCGCGGGAACAGCTGATAAAAGCAATGCACAAATTGCTGGGACACGTTGGAATAGAGAAGACCACAACGGCAATGTCAATTGATTATTACTGGCAAAATTTGCATGTCGATGTTCGAGAAATTATTAGAAAATGTAATATATGTGCTAGATATAAAGATGTAAATGGAAGATTTCGAGCACCTTTACAGAAACTGAAAACCAATGGACCGTTTGAATTACTCGGCATGAATATTACGGGACCATTTAAAGAAACAAAAGACGGCTACCGATTTATATTAGGAATAACAGATTATTACTCGAGGTATATCTGTCTTGTTCCAATGGAATCTATATCAGCAGCAGTAATACCAAAAGCAATTTGGATTTCAATATTTGGAATACCCCAACAAATTCATAGTGACTGTGGATCGAACTTTAAATCAGCAATAATCGCAGATTTATGCAAACTATTGCACATAAAGAAATCATATTCCTCACACTATTACTCTCAAGGTGATGGATTAATAGAACGATTATTTAGGAGTGTCAAACCAATGATTGGAGCAATGATGGAAGAAGGAAAACATGAAGACTGGTCCCAAATAATATCTTTCATTGAATTTGGTATCCGAAACTCGATACAGAAGACAACCGGTTTTACTCCTTTTGAGATATTATTTGGATTTAAACCAAAACTACCCTTCTTAAAGCAACCTGAGGAAGTAACATTTGCAAAATATAGTGATTATATGAAGAATCTCAAAGCAAAACTTCAAATAACCAATGATATAATATTGCAACGAGGAAAGGAAAAAGGTGATAAAGAAAAAAATCGATACAATAAACATCGTTGGAATAAGAAGTTAAAATTTGGCGATATAGTGCTTGTGAAATCAAGACAGACGTCTGATTTTGGAAAGAAATTTATCGGTCCTTTCAAGGTAGAAGAAATTATAAATGATTGGACTTATATATTATTTAACGAATTTTGTGACATCCGCTGCAAGTCTTGTCCAGTTTTCATTGACAGTTAATTTTCCAGTTTCCCATTTTATTGGCGCCGGATCAATAGATTGACAACTTTGACACCTCGAGATCAAGTCCTTTATATCCGCATTTGACACATTTATTTCCAACTTATCGCACAAATATCGCATTCCTTTTGCACCTAAATGACATCTGTCATGAAGTTTCTGTAGTTTGAATAGGTCATCTGTTATAAACAAAAAGAAACTGCTTCGTTTCAATTGTTTGGGTATTCTTGTCAGTTCATCAGCCTTCTTGTCTTCACTATTAACAAACTCAATTTTCAAAGTTATTTCGTATTCCTGGCACAACTCCTTAATCATTGAAAATCGACACTTTATCAAAAGCTCGGAAGAGGCTTTCGTGTGTAATTTATTTCGCTCTGATAGTGCCTCAGTTATCCAAGAAACAACTGATTTGTTATCTGATTTTACTACAACATTCGTTAGTCCCCATTTAATACACAGATTTAGACCCTTTACATCTGCTTATAGTTCTGCTAGGTTTATGTGCCTAGAATCATCAGTTTTCCTTAACCACGATGCGTCTTCTATAATATCTCCTTTAACTTCCAATGCTGCCCCAATGGCTATCGAACTGGCATTACACCACATGATGCCGTATTTACAATCATCAATACTCCATATTCCTCTACATGGATCTTTCTGCTTAACTTTTTTCAAAACAATTTGATTTTCTCGAATAATTCGACATCTATTTTCTCATCCCATTTTCCTTCACTAAATCTTTTCATGTAGGAGCATGATGGACGTTGCCAACCTGCATCAGGGTGGATTCCTACTAATTGGCCATACAGCGAATATAACTCGCGACGCGATATTGATTCGGCAACTATCTCGTCATTGAAATGATTATCTCTCATCCATCTCACCGAATTCTTATCTTTAAAGACTTTAACTCCCAACACTCGCACCTCTTTATCTATTGAGAGATTTTCTGGTTTTTTGCATTTAAGACTAAATTCCTCGAACAGCATTCTAATTTCGTCAACTGTGATTGTAGATTCGTCAACGTCAATGTCATCGATATACGAGTCGGTGTTTTTACGTGCTCTAGGATCAGAATTAAATCCGCTTGACAATTTCAGTCATAATGGTCGGAGCGATATTTAAACCAAAGCCCATCCTGGTTAGAGCGTACTTTTTTCCATTAATGATACATGATTTATAACGCCACATTTCCTTGTGAACGCGAATCTGCATATACGCCTCTGATAAATCAAGCATGGAAAATCTTGATCCTTTTCGCCGCAAGGTACGAAGTTTTTCCAGAAATATATCTGCTGAGCCACTGTACACGTCTACATAATTGTTTAATTTCCTAAAATCAAAGATCGGTCTCATCTTGGATTTGTTAACTTGCAATATTCCAAATATGAGTATAGATCCTATCGATTTACCCATTTCCTTCTCGTCATAATCGATTAAATAACCCTTCTTCATTCACTCCTCAAGGATTTTCATTGTGACTATGTCTTTCGATTTGTCATCCTTAAAGGTCGAATTGGTAGATAAATCGGCACTTCATCTTTCCACTTCCATTTAACCGTACAATTATCCTTAAATTCAATCTCATAATTGTGTTTGTTCAAGCTAACACTTGGCACAACACCCGTGACACAACTCATATTGTCACCAGCCTTCTTTAGTCCTTCTACTATACACACAACAAATTCGATAACACACTTATTAATTTCTACACCCCCAAGTTCACTTATAACATCCATACCAATTAAAATTCCCAAATCATAGGGTAAGTATTTCATGACAGAACATTCTACTTTCATAGTTCTATTGTCTATAGTGAATTCTACATCACTAATTCCCACACATATATATATCATCGCCCTTAGCCAAAACAATTCTTTGCTCATTTGACTAAAACGAGTTTCCCTTGATCAACCCTTTCAAAACAACAGTTTTTGAGTAACCCGAATCTATCAACGCTGTAACCGACTTGTTGTTAACAATGACAGTCATCTTTGGCAGCGCCGGAAATGTCAGAGGGAGAGAGCCGGCACCTACAAACTCCCCTGTCCGTTTCCAGACTTGCATATTTTGCTATATGTCCAACTTGCTTACATTTATAACAAATTATTTGTCCATTAGATTGCCGCTGAAAATTTTCATAACGGTTTACCCTTGTTTGTACCAGATTTCCGTCATGTGGCATACGGGGTTTTGTGAAGGAACTCCTTCTACCGCCGCTGACCTCATTTCGTTCTTTAGAAACGATCTTTCCATCACCAACGTTTTGTACTGCTGACATTGAACTTTGTGTGACGCATTTTTAATTCCTAAATACCTGCGACTATATTCAACCATTTCAGTTAAATCTTGATCTCCGACCTGCTCTAAATTCAATTGCAAATCGAACGGCAATCCAGCCATTAAGGCCGCCTTGGTCAGATCATCGCTTTTTGATGCCGACATCTTTACTTGAGAAACGTAATTGTCAATAGTTTGTCCTTCGTAATATTTCAAATTAATCAGTTTGCTGTAAGCAGATCGTCTGGTTAATCCGAATGAATTGTCCAAGATTTGCAGTACTTCTTCACAGTTGTTCTGTTTCTTTTCATCCAATTCCAAGTATATATTTAACAGAACATCAGTCAACAAAAAAGGAAGACATGGGGCCGGATCCAAAATTCCCTGGATTTTCATAATCATCTTGAACTTTTTCTTCCAAATTTCAAAACTGCCGTTTCCATTAAATTTCTCCAAATGATCGATTATAATTTTTAAATCGCTTATCATTGCACGGATAGCATGTAACGACGAATAACAAATCTATAAAATTTATTTTTCACTAACAAATACTTTTTTAAATAGATATTATTTAAACAAATAATTATCTATATTGTTCATGTTAAATATTTCATTTAAGAAATAAATTTAACATGTAACAATATACATAGAAATTTATTTATTTAATTTCGATTTTTTTGGAAATTTACTAGATAATTTAAATTACTAAATAAAAAAATAAAAAAAACAAAAAATATACTCAAAAATTAAAAATAGAAAAACCAAAAATATACACAAAAATATATTCAAGCGACTTCATTACATTACATTGCTACAATGAGCTTGATATGTCGAAGTCAATTATGTTGAGGTGGTTGAACAAAAACTGCAATGGACTTATGTCTTCGTTTATTAGTGCCATTTTCAGTTCTTGTGAGACGTTTGAGAGATCATTTGGATCACTTTGTCTTGTTGTTTGTAAGTTATTTCGTATGCGTAAGCTTTCTAACTTTATGTCATCGATAACATTTATCAATTTCTCGGGGAAGACCGAATGATTACAATGATGTATTCCAAATTTCAATTTCAACTTCCTATTAAAGGTCTCGGAAAAATTATTTGTCAAGATAGCAGCGTTAAACCAATTGATTATTGATATATCTGTCAAACATGTACGTTGAAAGAATCGAAAAAAACTTCGATTTTGCTTTGTGGATCTGAAGATCCAATAAGGAAGTCTTTTAATACGTTGAAGACTATCATGATTTTATCAATGGGCAAGAAACCGTGTGACATTACCAAGTTCATTAATTTGTTAAATTGGTTATTTTTTGTGTAGAAGTTTTTCAATCCAAGTTCATCTAACTTCCTCACAACTGCCTGTTTGAAATGAAAATAGAATCCTTGACAATTTATTTCATTGAATTCTTCACGAAGTGCACGGATTGGAGCTTTTTCAAAGTCACCAACAGCCATAATAGGATTGCATTTGGGAACCAGCTCTTTTATTTTTGACAAGTTTGTAATAGTGATATTGAGGAGTCTTCATGAGAACGAAAAATGTTGGCAACATTCGAGGCCCACTACGAACAGAAATGATGAACAGCTGTGTGAAAATTTTCGGCACAATAAAAAAGGTTCCATCATAATAAATAGTGTCAATGTTATGCAAGGTTTGAATCATTTCGGTCGAAAAAAATAATGCTGCCATAGTTTCTCTTTTATCGGTTATTTGAGCTTTAAAATGAGTTTTCATTAATTCATTTACCATGAGGGCTTCAACATACATAGATGCAGTTTGTGGAATCATTGGATAGCGGTAGTGCTTCCTGAGCAGCATACCTCTGGTCACCATTGAATATGAGATCCTTGATGAAACTTCATTTTATGATTCCTGGAAATATTATCAAAAATGTCTCTAGAGCTGCTCGAAGAAGCCTAAGACTCATTTTTAAGTTGTATTTTAAACTTCCTCATTGGTTCCTCGTGATCTTCAGCTGAGTGGTTGTGTTCAACGTTATCATATATCAGTTCATTATTATTAGTCATGATAGATGCAGTAGACTTGCACGATGTATGTTGATACATTTAGCACCTGAGGGCTATTCTCGTAGGGTATGACTTATTTTTGTAGTACAAGTATCCCACAACTTTGTATAGCTTTGATCCCTTTCGTAGGCCCTCGATAATTTCATGCACTACGAAAAAATAGTAAAATAGAAACTTATGTTTTTCTTTTCCATCAATAAATATTTTTTAAATGCTTTAAATAAAAAAAGTTAAATATATAGTAAATTAAAAAAAAATTTTTAACTTATTCTATTGGTTTAGTAATTATTTAGTAATTCCAACGCGAAATTAATTCCAACGCGAAATTAAATTTATTCCATTGGTTTAGTAATTATTTTGTAATTCTAATGCGAAATTAATTCAAACGCGAAATTAATTTCAACACGAAATTAATTCCAATTCAAAATTAATTCTGCGCGAAATTAATTCCCACGCGTAATTAATTCTGTCACCCGAACGTCCCAGATAAGATCACTAGAAGAGGTGTATATTCGATTTGTGGAAAGTTAATTGGTCATTACCCGATTGGACATTGGTTGCGTGTAGCATCTAGCTACATAAAACGGTCGTGTAATGAATTACAATAGAATGAACCGGTGAATGAAGAGTCTATTCATTTTATTCGTGAAGTAATGGATCGTATTAGTAATTCAGATCCAGCACGAGGTCGTTTGAATGTGGATATGAGCCGAAAATGTACGATATGGTACAATGTAAGTTCTATTGCCATCGGATGTGTGTTGCAAGTCGGAGACCATGTGATCGAAGATAGAAGCTGATTAAGACAAGAAAATGATTGTTCACATAAAATCATTGCTGAGCTTGAAGCGATTATGAAAGGAATTAATTTGGCTTTGAAGTGAAATCTAAAGAAGTTATTAATACTTACAGATTCAGTTGTAGTTCATGGTTGGCTCACAATGTTGAAGACAAGAAAAAAGCGAATAAAAGTAACCGGAATGAGTGAGATTTTGGTCAGGAGACGTTTGGCTATGATAAACAGTATTTTAAACGAGTCCGAAATAGATTGGGAGTGTGATTGGGTTTGCTCTGAACTAAACAAGGTAGATGTCTTAACTAGACTACCAAGAAAATGGACAGAAAGAAAATGTTGTATTGTTCAACAAGATAGAAAATTAAATGAAGATAGAAAGAGTTATGAGCGACATCATTTTGGGATCGAGAAAAGCTGTCTGAAAGCATAAAAAGAAGATATTGAAGTGTCGAAAAAGGATATGGAGAGTGTTGTTCGAAACTGTTAACGGTGTAGTAGTATTGATCCCGCCCCTATAAAAACACAAAAGGGATCATTATCGGTAGAAAAATGTTGTTGGCTATAGATCATACTCATTACAAGAATAGAGTATATTTATCAGTAATTGATTGCGGACCCAGTTGATTTTTTATTTGTAGAGAAGTAAAAACTGAAGGAGCCAACCACGTAATAAAAATTCTTGATGAATTATTTATGAACCATGGAACTCCCACAGAAATCCTTGTTGACAATGGAGGAGCTTTTACAGGTGACAAATTCAAACACTTGTGTATTAAATGGAGTGTTAAGATAGACTATCGATGTTCGCATAGACCCAGTACGTAAGGTATTGTGGAGCGCTGTCACCATACGATAAAAAAATAGCGGATAGATAGAATATTGCTATTGCTGAAGCTGTGTATTGGTATAATATAGGATAAAAGAAGAAAAGAATGAATTAAATCGCCAAGTGATACATTATTTAACTATAATTGGAGTATAATTGGTGAAAAATAAACATGGAACCGATGAGCGATGACTGTAGATTGTTGGAAGTAGGAGAGAAAGTGTGTTGGGATATTATATTACCTTTAATCTCAATATTCACTTTTTAAAACACATATCTTAAATCTTTAATCTTTAATCGCAAATCTCTATTCTTTAATCAATAATCTTTAATCACTTTAATCTTTAATCTTTGATCTGACTCCAATTAATCAGAAGGGACTTCCAACATAAATATATGAATAATGAACACAAATTCTTTTATGAAACTTTATTTCAAATAACAAAAATTAACAAGTCAAAAATAATAATAATAATTCAATTCTTGATGACAGAACAAAAACACAAAACAATATTTCGTACAAGTTAATAGATTACAGTAAAAACTGTGAATCTCCCAAAACGAACGATATTGTACTCTTTAAATTAAACCTTCTTCTCCCATACGAGGTACTTATAGTTTAACAATATTTTAAAAGAATAAAATAAAAATAAAATAAGTTTTATATTTACGTTACTTGTTACGACTTCTTCTTGATTAAATTTCTTGCAGATATTTTTGGGCAAACTAAATCTAAATTTGCTGCTGTTTATATAGCAGTTTTCATCAGCCTTGAAAATTGATGAAGTAAAACAAAGACTAAAATATTTATAATTTTTGATGAAGTAAAACAAACATTTATAAATTTTAATTATAAGTTTTGTTAAACTAAATATTAATTTGTTTGAAATTAATAATTTTACTAAAAGAATTATTTAAAAATTTTCCTATATAAAATTTTATCAAAAGTGTTCACATGTATTTTTCGAAACCCTAACAAGTGTATGTTAAGCCGAGTCAAAATGTTCGATATACAATTCAGTGCGGTCGTGGTATATTCACAGCAAAAATATATCCCAACAAATATATATATGTATATATATATTCAATATATATTCAGGATATGAGAAAACGATCTGATGATCAGAAAATTCTTGAAAACAAGTTTATTGATGATTGTAAAAGAGTTAATTGCGTAATAGTCAATGTGCCATATAAATGACTTGTAATTTGAAATTTACTTCTCAACTGATGATGCCGTAATGGCGCAACATGTTTTGAGAAATAGAAAACTTTTAAAATGGCGTTTCTTATTCATTTATATATATATATATATATA
>MQRK01011133.1:198-10861 GCA_001938485.1 Girardia tigrina | reverse complement strand
TGTGTTGACAACATGGGGGGATATTTTGATTAAAAATAAAATGTTATTATTTAAAAAAAATCGATTTACATTTTACTTTAATTTTGACCCGTTTCATATCGAACAACCTAATATTTGTAATATTTAAACACCAGCATTTTCTTTTTATTTTTAGCATAATTAAACTTAAATAAATATAACAAAATATTATTACTCGATAAACAACCAGAAAAACTCTGGTTCTATTTTGAAAAGTCAAACAAAATCGTTCTTTTGCAAGCCATTTTCTATGCAATCCTTAATTTTGACTGGATCATTGCCGATCAGTGTATTGACATATTTTAAATTGTTTATATCATATTCATCTATAACCAAGAAAAAGTTTTGTAGTGAATTTTTTTCCTTTCTGTCTTTAAGTATATTCTGACATATAAGTTCAACCACTGACCGATACTTTGAAATTAAGAGCAATGGCTTCTTCGTGCTACTAAAAAGTTCTTTAATGCTTTGCTGATAAATTTTCTACAGTGCAATATCAGCTTGCATAGATGCTCTAGTAACTTGATAAGCGCATGAACTCTCTGTCAGTGTTTCATATACTGCCAATGTTGATTGATTTTGAGATCTCAGCAAGTTGCTATGTGTTAGAGTGTTTCTGTGAGAATCAACAAAAATGTTTTTCGTAATTGTCATTAGTGGCACAACTTACAGTTAACTGATCCCTAAAAGGTGTAAAATCGTCTGGATATATACGAACTATTTCTTTAACTTTGCTAATGTATCTACATTGAGTCTTAGGAATCTTAAAACTGTAAGAAATATAGAAATTGAAATGTAAAAAACAGAATAACTTTTTATCTGGCAGTTGTAAATTAGTAGAAAATAATATGGACAATTGAGAAACAGCAATTTAGAATAAATTTTAATTCCAAATAAAACTAAATTTTTATTTTACTTTAAATTAAAAAATTTTCATTTTAAAATGATATTTTTTTAATGATAAATTATCATGCTTAGATCAGTTTTTTATGTAAAGTTGACATTATGGCTAAAATCATTGTAATTATCATTTTTTAGATTAAACAAAAATGACTTATAAAAAACTTTTTGGACTTTTTTTTACTTATTGTTATTAATTGTGATTAATTATTAATTCATTTGTTTTAATCGGTTGCTTGTCGATGCAGAGTTTGGATTTAAATAAATACTTGTGACGCATATTTATTTTTTCTGATTTAGATGACAAGCTATCGCAGCATGTGCAGTATCAAATTTACAGACGCAGACCGCACATTTGATGGAAATAAAGATATCGGCATGTGGTGTCGGAAATTTGAAACATCAGCCTCAATTGGAGTAGTCGACAAATTAGTAGCGATCTCGCTTCTTTTGGAGGGCCGCGCGTTTGAGCTATATGCAGGGTTGCCATTATAAGAACAGGAAAACTACGATGCGATCAAGGCGGCATTATCAGTTGCATTCGGACCGGACCCATGATCTGCTTATGACGAATTCCGAAATCGAAAGCTTCGACAAGGCGAGTCAATTGACGAGTTTTTGGCGGCGCTTCGGCGGCTTGCGGAATTCATATGCCAAGGGGAAGATCCTCAAGAACATTTTATTAAGCAAGCTTTTTTAGCAGGGCTCCCGACGGATACAGTCCGCAATATCGCATCGGAGGTGGCTAAATCTCAAGCCTCGTTGCAGGAATTAATTCCAGTGGCCCGCTCTCTGCTCCTTGTCAATCAGACAGAGTTATCAGCAGGTAAAATCACATTTTTAACCGGAAGGAATGGATTGTCAAACCAGTCAGCAGCGATCAATGAACAAAACCCACCGGAACAAATCAATGCTTCAGATGTGGCAAAACGGATCACATGAGACGGGAATCCCGGATGAAACCGTCGTCACAAAGCGCCGCAAATAGTCGGGACAATGTTTTTTTATATGTGGTAGCAATGAGCACCTGCGCGCAACTTGCCATCAACGGTACCGATATTCGGGAAACGAGTAGCGGCCTCCCATTATTGCGCAGGTTGGTTGCTTGAGCGCAACTACAAATAATTGATATACAAGTCGATGGAGAGGAGAGAAAATTCAAACACTGCGTGGGCCGAGAGAAATACGCAAAGGAGTGTGGGTAAACATCGAAGTACGGGAGCAGCAAATACAGTGTTAGACGCTTCTGACAACGGACCTCAGCGGGATTGGGGTCGGTGTCCTGCTTGGAATGGACATCATTGCGATGTTTGGCGGTGTAACCGTCAATGGCAACGGCACGCAGCTGGCGTTCGGAATAGAACAAGTTTCAAGAAATATGAACTGTGGGTAGAATCAGTGTGGCAGCCAGGACGAGAGCGCCGAAATATTAGCCACGCGTCTAGAGGGGCAATGATGGATCCGGCAGGGTCATTGGCACCACCAACAATCATCACAGACCAAGATTTCCCAGCAAAATGCAATGGGCAATGTTGGTCTATGTCATGGCACTGAAAGGGGGGCACACACCTCTAGTGCATAACAGTGACCCGAGCTATTAATCAGACTGGTGCCATGAAGAAGAAATCGACACCAAACTAAAGGAATGGAAGAAAAACGGTCGGTTAGTCGAATGTAAGAGTTTCCGACAACCAATATTGCCACTAATGGTGGTGATGCAAGTGTAAAAAGACAAGATCAAGCCGGTACTCGACTACCGGGAATTAAATGAAACAATCTCCAGCCACACCGCGGGCAGTTTGGTTTGTGCAGAAAAACTTCAAAATTGGCGACGGATGGGAAGAAATCTGCAAATCATAGATCTGAGACGAGCTTATCTGCAAATCCAAGTGGATAAATCGCTGTGGTAGTATCAGATAGTAAAAATTCAAGGGCGGTCTTTTTATCCAACTCGTTTAGGTTTCGGACTTAGTATCTCGCCACGGATATTGGAACATGTCTTGGTATCAGACGAAGCGGTGAAGGAAGGAACGGACGCGTATTACGACGATATCATAGTGTATAAGAATAAAACAAAGACTAATCAGCTGATGTCGGAACTCACTCGATTCGGTTTAGAGGCGAAACCACCAATGGCGATAAACGGAGGCAGACTGTTTGAACTAGCTGTGAAAGAAACAGCAAACGGAAAGCTCAAATGGCAGCGAGACGGACCACTCCCACAACTGCCACTTCAAATGACTCGTCGTAATCTTTTTGCGTGGACAGGACAGCTGTTGGGACACTACTCATTGGTGGATGGTTGTGTCCATCGTTCAGCTTCATAAAAAGAATTGCCAGCGCGGGAGATTGGGACTCTGAAGTGGAACCGCAGGAAGAAGCACTAGGACGACAACTTGCCGAAAGAATTAAGTCGGAAGATCCCGTTTAAGAAATCTGGGAAGTACCGCAAACTGATGAAGGGAGAGTGTGGTGCGACGCCAGCTCGATTGCAGTAGGGGTTGCCGTCGAGATCGGCACGGAAATTAGGGAGGACGCATGCTGGATTCGACCGAAGGGTGACAATAACCACATTAATCTTTCAGAGCTTGAGGCTGCGAATCAAGCTCTCAAAGAAGCGTTGAAATGGGACCTCTAGAAGTTGGAATTATTCACTGATTCAGCCACAGTATACAAGTGGCTCACTGCAGCTTTGTTCGGAGCAGTATTAGAGGAACAAGTAAAATCCATTGTAAAGGGATGCGACCAGTGCGCGTCAATAGATTCAGCACCTGTTTGTTGGGAGAAAGGAGAAATCGGCACCAAGAAGACTTGGCAACTGTTTGTCGTAGATGTCACACATATGAATGGCAAAAAATTCGTAACGGTAGTAGATTGTGGATCAGGACGATTTATTATATGGCGTGAAATTAAGTCCGAAAACGAGGAAGAGATATTACTGGATAATTTTAGTACTTTCAGAGGAAGCGAGGTTAAAAAATTGCTTGATCGATGGGAAGTGCAGGCGAAATTCAGATGCGTGAACCGACCAAAAGGAAACGGAATTGTAGAAAGGAGCCACCGCAAGATCAAAAGAATGGTAGTTCGAAGTGGCGGTCAGGTCGGGGAGATGATCGCGTGGTACAACGCAACACCAAACGCGGAAGGTATAATTCCAGCATCAACGGAGATTGCGTATGTCGAAAGATTTCTTGTTAATGCAATTTCATCCACAGAAAGAATTGAGGAACGACAATCTGACAGTAGGAAACGAAGTATTTGTTAGGCCACCACCACTGTTCAACTGTAATACGAAGTGGGCACGGGCAACTGTTATCAAAGAACCCCAGCTGAATCGCATCGAAGTCAATAGAGTGCCATACCACATCAGTCACGTGAGGTGTGCAACACCAATATCTACAAAACGAACAGGAATCGGCAATCAGGAAAGTAATACAACCGACTCGACGAGAGTGGCGAGGATCGAATGGGAGCGGAGTATACAGAAACGAACAATCAGCAAGATCCGAAGGCTGAAGAACGGACTCGCCGCACGGTCCATCCACCGATTCGACTCAATGACTTTGTCTGTGCTAGCACTCAGATTCTCATTGACGACAAAGTGCCTCCTTGCTCGAGCAGCGTATGCTTGTGTGCCTTGAAGGCAAGGAGGCGTGTTATTAATTGTGATTAATTATTAATTCATTTGTTTTAATAGGTTGTTTGTCGATGCAGAGTTTGGATTTAAATAAATACTTGTGACGCATATTTATTTTTTCTGATTTAGACGATACTTATAAAATAATCTTTTGATTTTATTGACCAAACAACATGTCGAATAAGGCTAATTAATTCATTAAAAGTTCATTGTTAAGCTTTTCGGATGAATCTTTTTTTAATTTTGACTTTATGGCAAAAAAGTTCCCTAACAATTAATAATAATAAATTAATCATGGAACTGAAGAATTCAAACGAAAATGTGATAAAATCTGTTGGCTTTAGTTTCATTATTCTATTTCATTACGTATAACTAATTCCATTACTATTTTCTTCTCCTTTTTCTTGTTTTTCTTATTGCAATTATCGACTTTTCTGAGAGTATCCACTAATTCTTTTTAACCTTGATAAAAATTAACAAATTGAAGTACGAAATACTCGAGCATTCAATATACTCCTAAGTTTTAGCTATATATCAATTTTCTTTTCTGGAAAGCATGATCGTTTTTATTAATAAAAAAAGATCAATATCAATAAGACCAAAGTTATGAACTTAAACAGAGATACCAAAGTAAAATACCATCAAGAAGTAAATTATCCGTATTTAGTTTTTTGCAAGGCTTGGTACAATCATTGACAAAATTGTTATTATATCATTTATTTTAATAAGATGATAAATTACTTTAGATTTTGTGGAGTATATCGGTTTTCATTGTCGTATTTATTCTATTTGCCATACTATATATAAAAATAACGAAAACAATAGCAAAGCGACATAATCAGTATAACCAGTAAGTTTTTATAATTTTTATTAATAATAAATCTTTCACAGGAAAAATCTGAGTGATGAACAAGTATACAATATTATAGAAAACGAAAGTACTTATGATATTTACAATGGTGTTATATAAATAAAATATTTCCCGTTCGATAGCTTTTTTAAGTTTTAACTTGCAATTTACGATATGATTCTCTTTGTAAAGCATTTTAAAAGTCCGTTGATGTAAAAATATCGGTATTACATTTTCCAATCGATTGAACCTTCTTGCTGGATTGAAACCTTAAACATTATGTTTTTGGTAAAATCATTGAAATTCTTAACGCTTTTCAATATACACACTGTGAAAAAGATGCAAATGTTAGGGTGGATAAATGTGAAGTAATAATTTATATTGAAAGAGAATAATAAAATAACTCAGAATTGTTTAGTATAATATTTATTTAATTACAATTATATACAACAAATTTACACACTTTTACTATAATGGTTTTGATTTTACAAAGGAATCACCAATACTAGTTAATCCTTGTTTATCAAATAATTTTAATACTATCAATTATTCATCTTAATAATTATTATAATAAAGATCAATGATTTTAATAAATAAAAATAATATCAATAGTGAAGGAGGTACTCATCACAAAGAAAGAACAAGGTAATATGAATACTTACTTGAAAAAATCTCTGATGGTGGCTACACAATATCTCGTAGCGATCAGAGTTGATTTGTCGTAACACAATAATTTATAATTTTCCAAAGATGGCTACGGCAATCTCATATTGTTTATCGAAATGCTTGAAAAGAGGTTGTTTCAATAAAATGCTTGTTCCATTTTTAATATCTTTGTGCTTTTTATATTTAGAATAAATTATTGTTTTCACTTAAAATTCCGATTTTATATATTAATTTATAAATCTTGTGTGGTCGACTTCCTATATTGTTTATCTCAACTCTTGAGAATTTTTAAAACTTTGGATCGACCTATGAATAAGGTGACTAATATTTTAAACTTAAATTCTTGTACTTTTATAATTAATTGAAATTCACCTTACTTATTATTTTTCATTTCTTTCTCCTTTTATAAATAATTACAGTAACTTTTTGAGATAATGAATTTTTTTTAATAATGATTATTTTAATAATGAGCGGCTACTGAATGTTTCAGTAGGAAATACGGGAAATTTTCGACATAATGAATTTTTAGATAATGAACGAGCAAAATTCTTAAAATTAAAAATTACTTTAGTA
Source organism: Girardia tigrina (assembly GCA_001938485.1). Taxonomy (NCBI): domain Eukaryota; kingdom Metazoa; phylum Platyhelminthes; order Tricladida; family Dugesiidae; genus Girardia; species Girardia tigrina. Next base: position 4,217 of record MQRK01011133.1, on the reverse strand, counting down.
TTTTTTAAATTATCAATAATCATAAAGTAAATATTTATATATTACATTGCATTTCTATAATTTATTTTGTTTTAATATTGTAAAATTTTGAACATTTTTTGAAAATTTTGATTTTTTTAACTTTAAAATTTTTTGACTTTTTTTACATTTAAATTATTTTAGATCAAAAAATGCCCATGGTAATTAACAGAAAATCAAAAAGAAGATATTCAATTGCACGCCGTTGCAAATTTTAAACTGGAAAATAAATTTGTGACGCAGACATCTCTTGTCAATAAATTTAAGATGGCAACTGGAAATGTAAACGACACTGTTAACAACCTGGAGAAGTATAAATCAGAGTATGAAAAGGAAATTGCAGGCAATAAAAGTATTGTTTCGAATATAAAGACACACGAAATATATCCACATCTCTACGATACGATATCAAGGAAGAGAAAGTTGAACAACATAATAACAAACTTAATGTTGGAGGAGATGGCATTAAAAATTGCCAAAAAATTGGAAATGGAAAACTTTAAAGCTTCCAGCAAATGGATATCGAAATTTAAAAGATCATATGCAATAAAAACACAATTTATTTTTGGTGAAGAAGGTTTGGTAATTCCTTTGGTTTTATGTACATCATGGACAGAATTCGAAAAAATTTTATAATCAATATGATAATTGTGACGAAACAGGGTTGTTCTTTAAGTGTACTCCAAAAAAGACACTTAATTTAAGAAGCGAAGAAAAGGCTTGTGAAAAATTCTCTAAAGAAAGAGTAACACTTCTTTTTTGCTCAAATGAAACGGGTGAAAAAGAGTCCCAGCTATTAATAGGAAAATTTAAATCTCTCAGAGGATTTAAAAACCTCGACTTTTCTAAAATGTGCTTTAAATACGAGAATAACTAAACTTCTTGGATGACCTGTGAAATTTTTGGCCGGTGGTTACGTGATCTTAATGAAAAAATGAAAATCTAAAAATTTTACTATTGCTAGACAATGCTCCAGTACACAATAATGATAAGGTTTTCAGCAATATAGAGCTTTATTATCTTCCCATAAATAGTACTTCCAAGATACATACCCTAGATCAAGGGATTATCAAAGTATTCAAAGCACATTACACGAAACATTTTACTAGAAATTTAACTATAGAAAATGAAAATGAAACTATTACATATGATGAAGCAATTAAACATATGTAATACAATTATGTAATTTAATTAATTTTTAGTTACGAATTTAGAATAAAAAAATGACAAAAACTAATTACATAAAAATAAAATTTAAACATAGTTACTTTTATAAAGTATTTTTTAATGTTTTAAAAAAATAATTAATTAAAATTAATGAAAATTTTTCTTTTAATTAACTTCAAAAGAACTTATGAAGTGGCTTTTTTATAAAAACTTTGTAGTATCATAATTAACTGATACTGTTGTGTTGTAACTTATAATTTTTTATATGTAAATATTAAAAACTTTTACTTACATATTGTCAAAAAAAATTGTTTGAATCGTTGATTTTTATCAAAATACATATATTTGAATTTGGAGTTTTTTGACATTATTCACTGTTACGAGTTTTACTTCGTTTACAACGATAAACAAAATAAATAAATTAATTAATATGGGTTGTGGAGCTGCTAAATTATCAACCGTTGAGAAAAAAACAAAACAATCAATAAGTTTACAATGCCTACGGTAATCGCTATGTTAATCGGATCCATCGTTTGCGTTGAACACATTCCAACAGCGGTTAATTCGGATGCTGAGAAAATTCATGAGAAAATATCGAAAGGAAAGAAAGAGCCGATGCCAGTTAAAAAGAATAAACAAACTTCTCCAAAAGAGAATATAAACGTGCAATCGATAATCGCTGAAAAATACGTATCCCCACAGATACCATACCCGAATTCAATTTTCTCTTCAATAAACCTTATCAAAACACTGATCTATCATATTATCCAAAACTTAGCCTTGCGTACCTCGTGAAACACCTTGTAAATATCGGAGTTGTTAACTTCCTTTCTTCAATAACACTCTATCATCAAGATTATAAGCCTTCCCGACTGTTACGGATAACTGTGTATTGCAAATAATGCTCAACAATGACGCACAAGGTAGTGAATCATAGAAACTGTATCGGGTAGAAACCATTTGACAAATAAAAAGTTTTCTGATTCTCTCACACGGCTTCAGATGCAAGGGTGCGAGCTTTCAATGCAAGGGCACGCTTCGGCTTCCCTCTGAGAAAAGACCATAATAACTTTTATCACCCAATCGTAACAACAATGAAATTCGAGTGATAACTGAAATTTTATCAAACGTTAAACTAGCTATCAAAACATAAATGGATAGCTTAATTCTCTCAAAGCCCACAATACTTCATAAGGTCAATATTAAACTTCTGTTATTCTTTAGTGGTGTTTAAAGATTTTCTACCAGTTGAAATAACCTTTTTTCCTTATTTAATAAATTTATTTAGTAAAACAATTTGGATGCCATTTTCATTTGTCAAAGATTATTCACAGAAAAATTGATCAAAACTCTTTGGGGATCGAATATACCACAAATGAAACTTTAACAAGATTTGTTACAGCTTTAAAGGCCCTTGCATTTATTCCACTAAATCAAGTTTCAAGAATTTTTACATGGCTACAAACACTAATTGATTTTCCAATTTGTCTAAATCCTTTTTTGTAACATATATAGACTCTAACGATCAACTACCACGCTTTGAGATCACTCTATGGAATAATAGATCTAGCATTATAGAAAATAAACCGCGTACAAACAACGCCAATGTAGAATGCCATAATATTTTAGAGCAACAATTGGAGCTCTTAATAAAACACCAAGAAACTTTGTTAAAAAGATAGTCGACGAAGAAAAAGCTATTCCTCAAAAGCTTTTAAGACTTGAGGCAGATGAAAAATTACGTAGAGCGCGCAAATACGTTGTAATAAGTGATAGATAAAAGGAATTTATTATTGAAAGAAACAAATAGGATGTTACCAAAGGACTATTTATTGAATTTAGTTGAAAGAATATATTATTAAAATGTTACTTTTTGAACTTTATTTTTTTATAATTTATTATTTTAGTATTTAGTATTTTTTTATTTTTGTATTTTAAGATTGTAATATTTTATTTCTTTTAGTACTTCAGTATTTTATAAATTGAATTAATCATTTAAAATGTTTTAAATTTACATTTTTCATTTAAATTTTAAATTTGGACATTTTGAATCAGGACATTTTGAATTACTACCATATATATATATATATTATTAAGCAACAATTTAGTATTTCTTCTAAAAATTATTGCAAATATTTCAACAAGATTATCTTATTGACCTTTTTTATATTTTTTAAACGTAGAAAATATTATATATTTTTAAATCTTCCTCAAATATTCCTACAAATGAATATTAATTTTTCTGTAGTTAAATACTTGTTTTAACACTTACTTAGAATTTCTTCCATCTTTATTTCAGTTGTAAATTATAATTAAAATTTATTAATTTAATTATAAAAAAAATAGAAATGAAAATATTTAAAGTAATAATAATTTTAAAATTTTAATTAATTTTGAATATATTTTTAGTAAAATTAAACAACTGCTGTAAAATTTTTTGAATATTTAGAAGTAATAAATTATTCACTTCATTAGTTTCAATATTTAATAAAAATTAAAAACTGCGAAAAATATTTATTTTATCCAAATAAGAATACTAAGAGATTTTATGTAGAATATTTTAATTTAAATTCTTGAAACAGGAATAAATATTTAAAATTAATTTCCTTAAATTTGTTGAGTGTTAATTGTGTTTTTATTTATTTAAGAAAAAGTCTAGTATTATTTGCAAAATTTATTTATATATACAACTTATTACAATTTATATTGAAAAGATTAAGGTTTATTTGGCCCCTGGCCGATTTTATACTTTAACTTCGAGAGTCTTGGCGACAACTCGAGTAATTGTATTTAGAAGGTTGAGGACGCACTTTCCAGCGCGTTTATGTATATAT
>MQRK01010824.1:0-10921 GCA_001938485.1 Girardia tigrina | reverse complement strand
TATATATATATATATATATATATAAGCCTAGAGTTTTATCTGCGTAACGCTCAAAGCTTGCTGTGATCAAATTTTTTTCTTACTATTGCAAGGCTTAATTTTTTAATCAATGCATAATAACTCCGGCTAATATGAAATTACTAGCCAAAAATAAGCAGCGACTGCGGAACTACTATGTATATGAATAATTTGATAGAACGATTACAGACTTTTAAAATAGTATCTAACACATGCATATGAAATATATTTATTTTAGAATGACATAAAATATCCGAAAGAACTTTTAGTTCACCGTAATGATTTATATGAATTATTCAAAATTGTGAGTGAAACTCAAATTCAAATATTTTAGAATTTAAATTTTAAAATTAAAACAGAAACTTTCAAAGAAGAAAATTCAGTTCTTCCGTCATACATGACGGGTCTTTTTCTAGTAATAATAATAATAATAATATAGCATAATATTTCAGATAATTATGTAATCACCGGTATTTGCCGTCTGAATGACCGGTTGAGTGAAACTGGATTTTATTCGCAAATTGGCGTCATTATTTATGGCGTGGATCTGAGATTGCAGTGGAATATGACTATCTGACTGGCGGGTGGTTTTGAAAGGCAATTCCGTTGATGTAGGAGATGTTCTTGGTAAATAGAATTCAGGCGAATGAGATGTGAATGAATCTTTTCTTTCTAGAGATGGTTTTTTAAAAGTAGTTTGTTGCTGGATACTTGCATCAGGTTTTGAATAATAGTCCTCAGCCTAAAAGGTATTGATTTTATCAAATTTCAAATAAATCTTGAAAAAAAATCAATAATAATGAAAAAATAATTTCATGGAAAAATCCAATATTTTTACCGTGAGTTTGAACGGTTTCTGTGTGCTCGATATACCATAGATTCCGGTATTGCTTGATGTGTGTCCCGAATCCTGAAGGTTCTTCGAGTTTTCTGTCGTGTAATTAGAATCTGATTCTTCAACTGTTTTTCTGTTTTTATTTAATAGATTTTCCGATCGATTAGCTTGTCTATTAATATTTTTCATGTCGATTTAAATTTCATGAATCACTTACAATGGTGCAATAGCCTCAAAAATGTTTCTTTCTTTTCCAATTGAACCATCGTGATTGACAAACACAAATCCAGTATCAGCTGTATCGTCATCGTTTCGAGAGAAATTCGTTGGCCTGCTGGATGTTGGTATAGGAATTGCACTTGAGTTACTTGAGCTGGAGTACGTCCTATTGACTCTATTATCGAAACATTCATTGTCTATGTTATTGACAATTAGGTCTTGATAGTTCTTCGAATTTAAATTTCCGTTTATCCGTTTTAAGATACCAACACCAAATCTGGAGAAAGATCCCTGTAATACTCATTGGTATACTTTTTGGTATGTGATTTCGATGTATGTGCTCTGTAGAGTATTATTTATTATTCGAAATCGAAAATGACTTATCGAACAGAAAATATTATTTGTTGTCGCCTAATGAAAAACCAGAAGAGTTATTAGAATGGGTCGTGTTTATCAATCGGTTATTTGATCTCGATCACATTACGACAATACACAAAAAAGGAATGTCTCACTGAGGCAAAGCGACAATAATATTTTTATTGTGATTTTCGATGATTAATATTTATTTTCTCGAAATACTGTTTCTAATTTTTCATTTAAGAAAATCAGATCAGACATTCGATTTTTGTTAATTATTTATCGATCGTTTTTCTAATTATTTGAAGATTAATTGGATATTTTTTTGACTTTCAAAATTTCAACGTTTTTTTTAATTGAAGCCCAATGGAATTTGAATACAAAAATTTGATTTTCTCTTCGGATTTTGTTTCGGATAATTTATTGAATATGATTCGAGTGTCGCTCGGTGAAGATATTTTTTGGTATTTGATTTTATCTTTAATGAAAATTCATGTTGTTTGAACAGAGGAAAAACGAAAGTGAAAACAGAATTTAATTACTTACCACGCATTAGTATTCAGCTTCAATGTTTAATGCTATTAATGATTTTAATAAAATTTACGTTTAATGAGGTGATTTTTATTTATTTTTTTTATTTCTTGAAACTGTAATAGAGTTGTTCTCGTTAAAAAACTATTAATATTGTTAAACATTTTTATTCATTGAAAAAAATAGACACTTGACTATCAGTCCCAGTTGCTACTTTTTTTTGGACGATCAGTTCAAGTTGTTATTTTTTTAATCCCCATACATGAACTTGGGCACCGTGTTGAAGGACCTTCTTAGTACAAATGTGACTAAGCCTTTCATTGTCAAACCTTCTAACGATTTCGCTACGAGTGTGGCTATATGTGTGGAACATAGATGTATCGCTAAAAACTAAATTCGACCACTTATCGATGTCATAATTTTGTTCATTCCGAGCCCATTCAACTCTTCTTTTTCGTTGCATTCCATTCTGTGAATCGCCACTTTTGTATGCTTTTTGTGTGTAGAGGTTATATTCTTTCTTTATGTTACGGTCGAAAAATAATATAATAATACACCACACATGCAATTATAAAAAGAAATATAAAAAGGAAAAAGAAACAGAGGGTATTAATACATTTATTCGATCGAAAAATAAGTCCCTGGATCGCTTTGGGTTTATCGCATCAAAGGGGGGCAGCATTGTGTCGTAGCTATAAAACGATAAATGAAGAAAATTAGACAAGAGAATCGAAGACCTACTCGATGAGAAGGACCGAATGGCATGATAAGCCGTTAGGACCAAACTGTAGAACCCCGAAAGCCTTGAGAAGAAGTAGCCGCTCTAAAAGATAAAATAAGTAATTAGAAAAGACCAAAATAAATTAAGGCACCTCGTGGACGACCCGTTGTTGTTTAGGGGTCATCCGACACTCCACGCGTAGCTTACGATGAGACCGGTCCCTGGGTGTGGTCCGCGAAGCCATGGCATTCTTCTGAAGAGGGTTACACCCCTGTAAAGAAATACAAATTAAATAAAGCCAGACAAAGGCTAATTAATAAACAAAGAAGTAAATAAAACTTACGATGATTCAGGCCATGAATAAAGCACGGTGTCACACGATGAACAGTCATCGGTGACAAAGAGGCCTTGTGACCAACAGTCATTATCAGACACACGGCCTAGCAACACCAGCCCTGGCGAATCATAGTTCGAGATTGGTGACATCAACCAACCAGATATGGCCACGAAAAATATGTCACAACAAACAAAATATTGAGTGTTATAAATATAACACTCACTCGGACCAGTTCGCACTTTTTACAACCCAATTATTTTTAGCACAAAATTTTTTAACACTTTTTAGCACAATTTTCATCACGCTTTTACGATACAATTTTTGCAAGACATTTTTGTTACACTCTCACGACACTTAAATCCGACGAGGAACCCAGCACGAAGCGAGCGACGAATAAGAGCAGCCACAAAACCCGAGATGATAGCCAGCTTCGAAACAAGATTCGACGCCAGGAAGATCACGAGAGGAGACGAGCGAACATACGAAAAGGACCAACCGACCGAGATATTCAGACAGCTTGTGAAATCTACATCGATTGTAAATTTTATTTTTATGATGATGAGTGGTTGTGGGTTTTAATTTTATCTTTTTATTATCAATAAACGTGTTAAACGATACTATTACTATTTATTTTTTTTTAATTGTATTTGATTTTCACTATTTATTTATTATTGATATTATTAATTAGACTCGTTTAAAGAATTTTCTTAATGATTAAGCTTTATAGCGAATACTTGTTTCCCGTTTCCGAGTAAGGTAACCCATCGCCCCGTCGTCGCCGCCTTCCGATATGCCCCGTGAAGATTTGCGCTCGAATGCGCGATGGAAAAATGTCGGCGGCTATGCCGACCCGATCATAGTTGAGATATCGTCGGTGCCCCTCGAAGTGTTTCTTCGAGAGAGTCGCGCCAAGTTGACCACCGAGAAAGTAGAATCGCGGGTGCGCCCGCGTAAGGCGAACGAACGTTTTTAGGAAATGTGAATTATTAATATAGTTTTTTTTCGGCGTATTATTTGGTTATTGATTTATTTAGCGTTTTATTTTGGTGACTTGTAAATAATCAAATGCATTAAGTGACGAGCAAAATCGAATTAAAATAAAGATAAAAGGGTGTTTACCGAGAAGCCTAGTGGGGACGTTGGATTAAGAGTATTTATAAACGATTCAATAGTGGGGTATAGAATGTTTTATAATCATATGATGATTTTGCACTGTTTGTAGTTTGCGTTTTCCCTTCGAATTGAGATTCTAAGGGTAGAATTACTTGAGTTTTCAGTGATATTTGATTTAGTTAGTTATAGTTATTTTATCGGAATTTTTATGGTTTATAAATTGGAGTTTTGTCAAATTGTCATGTGAGGTTAGGTGATCAGAATGGGAACAATTTCCGTTTTAAAGGAACTAGTTTTATACGAGCGCAGTTTATAGGACGAGTTTTGATGACTGATGAAATTAAATAGTATTTTTTTATTTTTATTTTTCATTTTATTTTAAGTTATGGTGATTAATTGTCCCCGTTGAATTTAATAAGGAATAAAGTTTTATGGAAAGATAGGAAATAGGTAGAAGGTTACAAATAAGCTCTATAAGAGAATTACTTGTCCTATTATCTCTTGAGACGGGTTGGGATTCCTTGATTAAAATGAGGATCAAAAATGTGCCCAGGGTTGCTATAGAATTTGATTGATTAAAACAATCAATTTTAACAACTAAATGATAGGAATGAAAATTTTATATTGAATTAAATTTTATTAATTAAATTATTAAATTGAATCTTATGGGTAATTTATTAAACTGAATTTGATTTATTATTCGAACATATTATTGAATTGAATTTGAGTGGAATTTTATGGGTAACATATTTCAGTAAAAGATTCTAGATCGCATCTTAGTTAAATGAATGGGTATATTTCGAGTAGATTTATTTTATCGGATTTAAATATTAATGATAATGTTCGTGAAGTAATAATTTAATCGGATTTTAGGGAACTGCGGTTCTGTATTTCAACCTAATAATGAATTACGGTTTAATGGTTTACCTCAATGAGGAACACTTTATAGCTAAAATTCGCAATTGACGGGGTATAAAATACGAAATAAGTTAATAAAATCGAATTATAGAGAATTTACGGATAGAATGGCTATAAGCGCATTCCTCAAATAGATGCAGGATGAATGTATTTAATGATGCTGTTGATTGTTTGCTCACAGGCGTCGATTAATAATAAAATTATCAGGGGTTATAATTATGATTAATAAATTATTTGATAAAATTTTGTTCCACGGGTAGGATAGGAATTGATTTGATAACTAATGTAATCGTTGATCGCAGTAGGGGTTCTAACCCATGTAAGTTAAGCTTCGATGCGGACGAAAGCGGTTCTAATTGTTCAGTATTACAGTGCGCTATCATCTTGAGAAATAATGATTTTATAAGACTGTTGTGACAGCTTTGATTATTGAATTTCGATACTGATAATTGCGAGTTATTCATCATAGAAGTTAAGATAGTAAATTGTAATGAAAAGAAAAATCATCCCCGAACAACACTCCGCTAGGTGGGGAGCCCATAGCCCATCCCGTCTTTATTCGAACCCGCAGGCCCTGCAAGGCAGATGTCGAGCGAGAAGAGGCGTCCGACCCTATAAGGTAAAAATGATCACAGTTGGGTAATGAATTAAAACTGGGTTGTGACTGACCCTTAATAGTCACTGGGGGCTCTGAGCGCGCAAAATTGTTACAAACAAATGGGTCGTGACATTTAGCTCTTGTACAAAGTCTTGTTTTGATTAGTTGTTCTTTGTACATAGGGATTTCCTGTGCGTGAGAAATGTGATGTATTTGTGTGGTTATGTGTCATGTTGTGTTCATTTTTTTTCTAGGGACTCGAAGGTTTTTATCTACTAAGAAATGTGGGCAGTCGTAAGAAAATTCATGACAAGATTTGACTATCATGTCCTTCAAACTGAATATGTTCAACTTTCTCAACTTTTATCGTACAGCCAAAGTCGGATATTTTTATTCAATTTGGGAACTAGAAAATTATGTCGGAAAAAGAACTTTCGAACTAATATTTCATTTTTTACACATAGTAAAATGCAGAATATTCGTTACAACTAATTGTGGAAATTTTTAAATATTATCTGTAATAAATTTTCATTGTTTTAAATCGGTAAAGTATCGGAATCGTTGGTTCTAACAATTACATACTTCCTATATATTAGAGTTGCTCTCATAAATACCAAAAATGGAAAATTGTACAAAATTGAAGACTCAGCAGACAAAACAACTAAGTTTGACATAATTACATCTAATGTAAAAGAGATACTCTCGACGTCAAATAAATACAAATCTTTTGTGATTACAAATAATTCATTTGGTATTTTAATTGGTCGCAAAATGATAAACTGTGGTCAATATCTTACAATGAAACCTTAAAGAAGGCATTATTCGTTAAAAATAAATTATTTTGAAATGACAACAATGAATTGAAAATTATAAAAATAAAAAAATCAATAGCAATAAATTGATAACAATTAATTAGAATAACTATTTACCGTTTATGATTCTATGACTTGTACGAATATTTTGGGACTTTTGATAATTTCAATAAATTTATTATAATTTAAAGTTATTTTCTTTTATTTTTTAGCTTTAGTTGTAACACATTGATCTTGTTGACATTTAAGCGTTGTTTATTTTGTAGATTATTCATTTTTGTTGGTAAGAATAGTTGTTCGTTTTCGCATCGAATAATTATTTTTACACATTCAATAAAGGCTTGCAAACAGCATCATGACTTTTTAAGCCGTACTTTATCAAAATTCTATTCACTGTACTTCGTATTGCATGTATCATTCCAGCTGCATTGAAAGCTCCTGTTATTTTACTTATCGACATGCGCCTATTTTTCAAGCATATACGGCGAATAATTCTTTCAGAACGTTTTGGTAATTTTGAAGGTCGTCCACTACGTTTTTTACCTTCATATGTACCTAATGTCTTGAAATTATGTACAATTTTTTGAATGCACCGCTTTGAAACAATAATACAATGTCTAACCTTCATAATTTCTTGTATCCGACCAGTTGAATGACCCTCGTTCATTAATTCTACAATAATAATCCTAAACCTTATCTCTATATTTCGAGTTGTCATTGAATCTAAAAGATAGACATTTAATTAATTCATCTTAAAAAAAGATGGTCTTGATATTTCAATTTTAAAATTACTAAAATTATTTAAATTAACCCTTTCGCAGCGGCTTTCCGTTTTAAGTTATAGATAATTTTTGTTAAATATATAATGTTTATTACGGTATGAAATTTATTATTTAAAAGTTTTTTTTGGAAATTTATTCAGGGGGCGGGCTGGGGAGGTTGGGACAAATATATCCCATTCGTCTTTTATGATGGGTTATATGTCCCAACAGCCTTTTTAAACATTCACTGGGACATATGTGTCCCAGCAGCTGCGAAAGGGTTAAAGCATTTTAACAAATTAAAAAATTTAATAAATAGCATAAATCAAAATTTCAATGGGTGCGAACAGACTTTTGGAACGCTGTGTAATTAATCTCAAATATGGTAGCAGCAGCAAATAATATGATCAACAATATGAGCGGATATTTCTTATAGATAATGTCGATTCAAAAATGATGAAGAATTCGAGGAGTTTGAAGTTAAGACCTTTTATTTTTTTCCTTAACTAATTATAAATTAAATAAAAATAAATAAATAAAAGATTAATGATTTCATTTTTTTTATTTCAACAAACTAACAATTTTCATAATTATATATAAAAAAAGAACGTTAAAAACAACACAAAATGATTTTACAGGTCAACTTCTTCAATTGTAAAAAAAAATTATAAGAATTTTATGTAAGAGAAAAAATAAAATACTTTGTAAGGCTGATCGTTACCATATAATAGTCCCAGCCACTGACGTGTAAGGGAGATAACTCCCTTTAATAATAAATTGGATTCCTCCATTTCTGCTGGCGGTAGGAGCTGTACTTTATCAAAATCTTTTCAAAAAGTCAAATAGCTTTAGAATGCAGTTGGTCTTCATTACACTTCATTATTGAAATAAATAAAATTCTATAATTTGTTTGTTCAAGCAAACAAAATTTATTTTTAGCATAAATCTTTTATATCTTTCATGCAACATAATTACTTAAGATACTTGTCGTAAGACAAAAGTGTATGATACATGCCATCTACCGAATCACTTTGTTTCTTAAGAATCGTATGCAACGTATTTCTATGCTTTTTATCAAACCGTGAATAGTAATTCTTAATAAGATAAAGTGATAAATTGTCTTTTAATTGTTCATTTGAAATGAGCATCTTGTCAACATCATTGCATTACGTTTGCAAGTGTTTCTGCTAGGCTTACTTCAATGTTATTTGGATTCTTATTATTATGAATAGAATTTATACAGAAAAAAACTATTTCCACTAAGATTCGATCGACAGCATTAATAAATATGTAGAAAATGTGTTAATCATTAGTGGGCAGCTGATAATCCAAGGAAACCGCTTTTTTTTCTTTTAAATGTCTTTATAAATGCTTGCTTAATATATAATAAATAGATATAAAAATAAGTAATTCACTATTTTTTGTCATTAAAATCTCTTAAACTTGATTTTTTTATGGATATCCTGACGTCTTTACCATGTCAAATGAGCATATCATATTCAAGTTGAAGAATCAGTCTGTTGATAAAATTCAGTTAGAATCGGTTTTCAAATTGATCCAGGATCTGTCGGATTTGAGAGAGAATCCCATGCGGCATTTGTTTTGTCAGCATTTGCCATCCGTTTGTTCTATGGTTGAATTTCTTGTTCAATGGACCTAAAAAACTACCAAGACAGAACGCCTTATTTCTTTTTTTTCTACGATAAGCTTCATTTATTGTATAAAGGTGTTTTCTTTCTTGTATATACGATGTCGTCACAGTTCGCCAATAGTTCATATTGTAAAATAATTAGTATGAAGTCACCCTGGTTTAAAGCCAGTTTCTTAAAATAAAGAATATTGAATTGTGTTGTCTTTAATTAATTATAAGTCATTTAAGAAATAAATATTAATATAACTATTTTAATTAGAAGAAAACGAGTTAATTTTTAATTGATTAATATTCTATAGTATTGATTACATTGTATAACATTGATTAGGACATATGCAGCCTATCTAGGCTTAGTACAGTATTGATTTTTTTGCATTTTTATGTAATTTTGATGGTTTTTACATGTTTTCCATGATTTTTAAGGTGTTTTTTCATGTTTTTTTAAGATAACAATGATTTTTTCTAAGGTATATATATATATATATATAATATACATAATATATAATAACATGATGGATGTAATACGTTGACATGATGAATGAATTACATTGACATGAAGTATGCATGACGATATCTACTTGGATACGGTCATGTTTTGAATGGTTGATACGATATTGGTTTATAACATAGTATCATAATATAATATAATATTATATAATTTATATTATACAATTTATATTATATAATATTTGCACACATAATGTGCATATGTTCGAAAAAGTATTGATTTTGTCAAGAATCTAAGATTATATTCCGACTATTTACCTATGGATTTCTATCTATGTGTTCAGAGAGATTTTCGATATTTTGCTTGCTTCACCATCTATACCATATGGGAATTCTCCACCACTGTGGGCATTCGACACACTTTACACTATATTATATTAAAACATTGCACTTTGTACAATTGTGAATGTGAGGAATATTTAAAATTTGGTATGTTGAAATTGGTTTGTTGAATTTTGTATGTTGAGTTTAGTATTTGGAAATGTGTTTCTCCCACCCAGATGGAAAATTGATATTTTAAATGTTCACGAAAAATAATTATTCGAGTATAATTTATATTTTAAAGTACAGCATAAGATATATAAACACATTAAAAATATTAAATCTTTTCAAATCTTCATATTAAAATTTAAATAAAATAAATAGTTTTAACTAAGTTTTGAATTAATTAAATGTTCTTTCTTTACATAAAATACTTTTTAAATAAAATTAATATGTAAATAAAAATTAATACTAAAACTACAAAATTTGAACTTTAAAAATAAAATCAGAAAATAATGAAAAATTTGTTCGAATAATTGTTTATTAACAGACATTAATAAAAAATTATCATTTTAGAACGATGTCGAATGACGAGAGTTTTGCTGAGAGTTGTCCAAAAGACAATTCTGATTGTAATTAAAATAAAAGTTTGAAAACCCATGTTGGTGTTCTTAATAATAACTAATTAAATATTTTCAACAAAGTGAAAGAGAGATTTGTTTGTACATTAATGGACGGATTAAGTGATTTAATCAATAATGCCTCACAAGTAACTCTTTCCCAATAATTTTCAAAATTACTGCACAATATTTTAAAATTAGTGGTTTTCACCTCCGACTTACAACCCTTCATATGTTCAGCAATATTACTCCCATTACTCAATCGTTCATGCTCCTGAATCCGTTTATATATATCGAATGCTAAATGTCTTCAATGATATACAAAAGCAACGATAGAAACAGATTTAAATAATCGAATAAATGGCGAATAATAATTATATTTTAATTAACAACTAATACAAATATAAAAAAATATTGATCTAAAATAATCGATATTTATTCTTACAAAATATTTTGTAAAACAGTTTATCACATTGAAATCATTCATGGATCACTCGGATAATCGATTGATCTTTTAATCCGAATTCCTCGATCGTTCTATTTGGATCATCGGTATTCAGAACCGTTCTTTCATGAAGCAATATTTGTTTATCTGATGCAATTCGAGTTGCACTTTCGATCTTCCTCCTCAAACTGCTCACTTTTTCATACTTGTTTACTCC
>MQRK01010779.1:0-20777 GCA_001938485.1 Girardia tigrina | reverse complement strand
AAACTAAATATTATTTTATTAGAATTTAATAATTTTCTCAAAAGAATTATTTTAAAATTTTTATTTATAAAATTCTATCAAAAAAGTGTTCATATGTTTTTCCCAAGACCCTAACAATTTTACGATTTATTCGTTTTATTTTTTACATGTTTAAATTAACTTAACAAAAGATATTTATCTTTTAAACTTATTTTAATGTATTAGCTCAATTTTTTTAATAAAAAATCCTTTAGTATCTATACACTTCAAATACGAAAAATTATTTACAATATTTAAATTTATTGTTATATTATTACAATTCATTAATTATAAAATTTTTATGGCTGTTTAATTTTTTTTTACAAAAACTGTTTAGAATTAATAATTTATCAAATCTTTAATTTACAGAATTTCAAACTGACTGTAAGATTTAAAATTATCTGATTTCTTTAAATTTATATTTCTGGCAACAAAAATTTCATTAATTTTTTTTCAGAATGACTTTTAAAATTAATCCAAATCATAAATATTGTTGGGTATACAATTAAAATCTAGTTTTATTTTTAATTTATAATCAACTACTAATCTGACTCCAAATGAACAAAAGGTTTCTTCCAACAATAATATATGAAGAATTAACAAGACCTTTTAATAATAATTTATTCTGCAAAACAACAATTGAATTCCAAATATAAATTCAACTCTATCAGTACACTACAATTCAAAGATCAAACTTCGATTAAACAGTTACAACAACTTTTTAGTTCGAGCGATGTTAGAATGATTTATTTAAAACTTATCTTCTCCTTTACAGGATACTGTTACTTTCGTAATATTACAATTTATTTTAAAAGCTTAATTTTCTCCTTTACAGGATACTAAAAACTTTCTATTAATTCTTTAGTTCAAAAAAAAGAAAATAACAATAATAAAAAAACAAGTTTACCACGCATAAAATTTTGAAATTAATTTTTCTTCGAGTGATCAATGGGCGACTGTAACTGAAATAACTATTGCTTATATACTAGTTTTTCCTAACCTTGAAAATTGAATAACTAAAACAAATCTCAAAATATTTACAAATATTTTATAAATTTTATTAAAAATACTATTATAATTATCAAAAAATTATTAATTTTAACCGGCGAATTATTTTAAAATTTTTATTAGATTTTAAAATTTAATTTATATTTTTCGGAACCCCAACAATATCCTTGGCTTTATATTTCTTTCAAATCAATTATTTCACAATTAATTTCATTTTAAGTTTTTTTTACAAATAAAATTCAATTATTTTTGAAAATAACTTTTTAAAATTAATTAAAGATATTTTTACTTATAATTGTTTAGGAAACTTTTGATTTTAGATAATTTCTTATTTTAGAAATTATTTAAAAAAATTAATTATTTCAAAAATTTTAAAAGTGAACCTACCCTTCGCACTGGGGATGAGCGCACTTCTTGGCGTCAGCACCAAACTGGGCGTGCCTCATGCATTATCAGCCAATTGCATGATTGATTCGTTACAGAGGAAGAAGCATCCTGGCTGGCACTTTTTGGCTGTCTTTCCAAACTATCGATGAATGTAACACAATGCGTGGGTCCTTCCAAATGGGTTCGGGCATGGTAATGGTGCCGATGCACCCTCGAAGCATTGGAGGTTTGATCTACGGCCCGAGAACGCTTGTTATACGCGGGTTGTTTCTTCATCGCGTGATATCATGCTGCTTCGGGGGTCCCGGCGTACCCTGTTGATGGAGGTTTGACTTGCCTACAGGGTGGCTTTCTGTTGTGATAGCGACGTCAGCTCGGCGGCATAAGCACCGTTGAGCGTTCGGACTCGATTTATGTCAAGTATTGCCGGTACTCGATGTGATCGAGGAGCATTGTCCTGTGTTGCAATCGACTATCTCCGTGATTTTTTCTGCTATCTTCGCTAGCTCGTCGAGTGGCAGATTGTTGGATTCTGTCAATATAGTCCGATGCGTGTTTGTCAGTGTCTGAAGGAAGAACCTGCGCAACATCCTCTGATCTCCATCGTTGGTGGTGAGAGCCGGGTTGATGCTGTTCAGATCGGTAATCATCTTTTGTAGGAATTGTGTGGGCCTAAGATAACCCATCGTTTGTACTCGATGAGTCCTAGTGGGTTATCCGGGTGCTGAACCACCAAATGATGTGGCGGTAGATCTGGCCCGACCGATTTCATCCGAGTACGAAATAAAAACTGAGACAGAAAATACTAAATCGTTTATAAAAAATTTATTTTTGCATCATTATGAAATTTAAATTTGCATACATCAATTACTTGTTCCTTAAAATATTAAAACGAAAATTCGTTTTTTATTTTTTTGAAAAATTTTGAAAGTGCTTTTCGAACCACAGCGTGTTTTCATTGAGTTAATACTGACGATGTTTTGTAAAGGATCAATATACCACAAGTGATGATTTGAGTTATAATGAAGAAGTTTATGAATCACTAGGAGTGGAATGAGTTATAATACACCGACACATTGAAAATATTACCGATATCATATTCTATAAATTCATAATTGGTTTCCAAGGGAAAAATCTTAGAAGTTCATGGAAAATAACTCACAAACATACGGATGGAACAATCTTTCAAAATACAATTTATCACAAAACAGCTGCTACTTTCAAATATAAGTTTTTTTCACAGACTTCTTTACGTTCCCAGTACATAATGAGCAACTTATATCCCTAGAAAACACCGAGAAAGGCATTGTGTATTGCGTCGAAGGTTGGTTTAAACTAAAAATCTTTTCTTATTCATTAAAATTGTTATTAAAAGTCTTTTTTGCAGATTAATAAATACAAGGAACTTATAATGATACCGATAATTTAGTGAGATCCTTTTCAAAAAAAAATCAATTTCCAATCCAAAATAATTAAACAAATTGATTGTGATTTATATTAAAATTTAACTTATAAAATATAATAAAATAAATAATGTTATATTTGGAATTATTTTAAAGAGTAAATAAACTTTTTAAAAACTACAAATAATCCATAATTATACATTTTTTTAGAAAAAAACAAATTCAAAAAAATATCAAATTTTTCAGCGTAAAGATTTTTCAATTTGAATCATTTCCAAGACGCCCTTGGCCATTTCAGTGGCCGCTTCATGTTCTGTTAATCCTAACCGTCTCTTATTGCTTATATCATAAATACCTTCTGGAGATTCAGTATGTTCTCCGTGGAATCCTGTAAAATATAACTTTAAATTTCATTTTCACAAACATCAAAAATCATAATTTATTTATATATTAACAGGTTTCTGCTAGTGCAAAATTAAAAATTTGCATAAATTGTTAATGAAATATTTACTATGCGCTATCATATATTTATTATTACATGTTTTATTGCAAGCATTTTATATCAGTGGTCGTTAACTAGGAGTCGCGAACCCCGGAGGGGTCGCCAAATTCGAAGAAATTTATTTATCAATACAAAAATCAAAATAATACAGAAATGTTCCAGTGCTTTTCAAAATTTGCCAAAGAATTTAATATCGATGTAAAGTTATTTAAGAACATGATTTCTGGACATTTATTAAAACTGACAGAAAACTTTTCGAAAAGATTTGAAAAATTTCCAAATAAAGAATTAGGTTGGATTTTCGACCCATTTTACTTTGAAATTTTAAATTCCGATATCACTTTAACTGATAAAGAACAATTAATAGGTATTTCAAACGACGAAATATTATGAGTTCAATCTAAATTAGTGGTAATTAAAACAAAATACCAATCTCGATTGGACCCAGAGGACGGCCTACGGCTTGCGATATCAAATATAAAGAAAGACGCAATTATAAGCACTTTGCAGGCTTACCCTACTCATCAATTGAAGTTGTTTATTAAATACATGCTTAAATGTAAAATTATACTTAGTTCTATTGATATCACTATATACATAAATAAAACAATTCTTAACAAATTTTGTGTTATATTTCACTGTAACTATACTGTTGATTGAAAAAATGTCCATTATTTACCATGAGTCGTGACAAAATTTTATACAGAATGAGGGGTCGTACAACAAAATAGTTTGAGCACCACTAGTTTATATTATTGAATGTATATTCAAAAATTTAATTCTAAACACAATACAAAGAACAATAACAGCATATTTATATTGTTTCTATATAGGAATTTATATAAACATTACTGAGTTTGGACATTCTGTGTTAATATTTGTATTATAATTTTCAAAATATCTATAGATTGTAAATTATAAAATATTTAATTTCCGTAAGTGTGAGAATTGTTTGATTCCATTATGAATATATATTATGTTTCTTACACTTATTTGTGCTGAAAAAGTAGTCTTCTCATTTAGAAATTCAGAAAATCATTTATTACAACTGTGAGAGAGAATTCTCAACTGCATGTATGATTCATCTAATCATATTAAAGTTTTTTAAAATATCATTAAAAATACTTTTCTTTTTTTTTAAAGAAAAGAAAAAAAAGCATGTTTTTGAGACGTATTATGTAATAGTTTTTCAACTATATAAATAGCAATTAATCACTTTATTTCATTGCACTGAAGATGCCGAAATGGTGAAACGCGTTTGTATTGGGAATAAATTTAATATTAAAAAATGGCCTTTCTTTTCATATATATATATATATATATATATAATATAAGTACTAATTAATTAATAAATATATTAACCACATGAATTCAACAATAAAATAATCCTTGGATAAATTTGGCCTCTAAATTCTTTGTGTTATTTACCAATTTTAATTTGGAAGAAACTCATTGCCAAGTAAACATAACTGATGAGCCAAGAGATTTTGAACCATAAAAAAAATCCTCCAACACGCGAGTGATTATATCAACAGTTCATTTCATGATAAAAAATTGAGACCAGGGAACGGTCCTCGTTAGTTATATATAATTATTTGTTAGTAAGTTTTCCTCAATTTTTCTACCATCTTTTAAGTGATATCACTAAAGTTTAACTTCAATTGTCCTCCTTCAGTTTTGTAATAAGTATTTAAACTAATATTTGGTTATTTATTGTCTTACATATTTAAGTGGGCTTAATAAATAAATTGTCGTTTTGTCAGGATACTTAAATAATTTCATTGAGTGGACACAATCTAATACTCGATTGTGAAGCAACATACTATAAATATATTATTTCCTATACAATATTAAACCCCTTCGTTGTATATTTTAAAAGTAACCCAAAATAAAGTATTTCGAGTTTTGTTATAATAAAGTTTTAAATTATATTAAATAATACATAAATTAATTACTAATTCTTACCTCGAGCTTGAAGATTAAACTTATCACAAACTTCATTCAATTTAGATTTATCAGAACTCAGTTTTGGAATCTTTAGATGTACACTAGCTCTCATAGTTGTCCCTAAATTACTGGGACAACAAGTTAAAAATCCATACTTTTTACTATGAGCAAATGTTAGTTTTGTTTCTATTTTTCTTATTCCCTTAAAAAAGAAATCAGAAACTTCAACCATTATTAAAAAATTTTTACCTCCACTAAACGAGTAAAAACTGCAGCTACATCCCCGCCTTTCTGCATTGAAATAATTCTCATATGATCTTCTTCACAAACCCAGACTAAAAATGTCTTATCATTATTATGAAAAATTCCTCGTCCACTTGGCCAATCTCGGTAACCACCTGCATCTCTTAGAACTCTAAAATTTTGGAAAATGACAAAAGTTCGAAGTGAAATGCCTTATTTACGGGTCATCATCTTTGAATAGAAAATGATCTTCAATTAATTGTCTTTGAACATTTTCCTTCATTCCAGTTAACGGATAATATGTTCCACTATGCTCTCCTGTTAAGCTGGACAATGCCTCTACTATAGTTTTTTCTAACCTCAATCGTTCAGATTTACTAATAGTAGGAGGAAAATTAAATCCATCAACACTGCGGCCGACTCTGATCCGAGTACTCTGCACAAATTGACCTAAGATGGAATCGAACTTTAAAGTTGTAACACAGTTATAATTGCAATTTTCATACTCGGTTAGTTAACCTTTTTATATAATAAATGTTATGAATATTATTTCTATAAAAATGATTAATGATCATTAAATTTTAGAACTAGTAACAGATTATTTTAATATAAAAATTATACCCCTGAAAAGGTATATGAGTATCATAAGTGTAAATCTTTTATTCAAGAAATGTTGACTATTAAGAACATTAATTTGTTTTCTTTACATTTATTAATATCACAATTTGAATTAATGTTTTTTAAAGCCCTATTTCAGCTTTAAAATTATTCATTGTGTCTTTAAAAAGTGCTGATTCGAATGTTTTTCCTCTATCGACATGTATTTCTATTGGTGGTCCGTATTTTCAAATCAATTTGTCTAGTAGTACTTTCCATACGGTTTTCTCGTCTTGATGTGCAACGGCATTTAAACTTATATATTATTATTCATATTATTCATATTCTCATATTATTCATATCAAAGTCATCTTTTAAATAATTGTAAACTTTCTTTCTACCAGCGTGACATAGCATCTTGTGTATATCTTCCACAAATTCAGTTCTTTTGATTTTCGGGATCCAGTATTTATTATCCATTGCCGTCACGATATCATCTTTCAGTACCCATTTCTTTGTTTTCACAGTTTTAAGATCTTCTCTAATTTGGTTTATCTCATCATTATCATTCTCCCATCTGAATTCTTTTGAGTCATCGTCAAAGGCTAAGATTCTTGTTTTAATTTTTCCTTTCCTAGCTTCTTCGTGCATCGTCTGACATTGTACACACATTTCGCAGGATTTCCTCAACATTGCATCGGCGTTAGAGTATTATTCACCTTTTCGGTATTTCATTTTCATATCCAACCCACTAAGAAAATTTATCCAAGTTTGAAACTGTGGGGTTATTGGATTCTTTGTTGTCAACATAAATGTGATGGCTTTGTGATCTGTTCTAAATAAAAATTTTTTGCCGTAAAGATAGTGTTTAAAGTGTTGCGTAAAATAGTAGATTGCCAGCAGTTCATTTCTCGTAATACAGTATCCCAATTCATACTTGTTCATTTTGTGGGATCCATATGCAATCACTCTTTCTCTTCCACATATATCTTTCTGTGATAGCACTGCTCCAATGGTATCAAAGCAGGCGTCTGTATCCAATATGAACTCATTTTCAAAATCTGGATTTTCAAAACAGCTAGTATTGCTGTTTTAATCATTTTTACCTTTAATTTCTGAAATACACTCTTCCGTCCATATTCTTTTTTTATCTTTATTCTTTCCACACAACCATTCCAATACTTTTGAATATTTTGCGTAGTCTTTAATAAATTTTCTGTAATAGTTTGTTAAACCAAAAAAAAACTTCTTAAGTGCTTCACACATGAAGGGTTCTGAAACTTTTTAATCGCATCAATCTTTGTCTGATCTGTTTCTATGCCCTCTTTGCTGATCACGTATCCTAAAAACTTTGTCCTTTCAACCAAGAATTGGCATTTCTCAGGGTTTACTGTTAGACCAGATTCCTTTATTTTACTAAATATATGTTCAATTCGTTTGAGGTGTTCCTTTTTATCTTTCGCAAAAATTAAAATATCGTCCAAATATACAACTGCCTCTTTCCAGTTCAATTTGCCCAAAACTTTTAAGTTTTTGGAACGTTGCTGGTACCGCCAAAATTCCGAACGGCATTCTCTTGAAACAGTATTGACCATTCTTTGTTAAAAATGCTTTTTTTGATTTTTGATTCATCTTCTAGCTCTACTTGATGGTATGCGCTTTCTAAGTCGATCGTGCTAAAGTACTTTGCTCCATTAAGTGTGTTCAGCATCTCTTCTACATTTGGCATTGGAAAAGCAGGTCTGACCGTGATTTTGTTTAATTATCGAAAATCTACGCACACTCTTATGTCCTGTTTCTCCTTTTTCAAAACACATACCAGAGGAAAATTCCACGGGGAACTGCACTTTTCAATAATATCGTTTTCTTCATAATTTCTAATGATATGGTCTAATTTTTCTTCGAAATGTTTCGGCTGTCGATACGGTTTAACTAATACCGGCTCTCCATGCGTTTCGATTTTATGTTTTGTCAGTAAGGTTCTTCCAATATCCCATTTGTCGGCCATAAATATTGATTTATATTCTGTTAAAAGTCCCATTAATTAATCGTCAGTTTTATTTTCGTACAGCTCTTTAATTCTTTTTATTCTATCCTCATCAGAGGGGCTGTCTCGTATTACTAATACATTTTCTGTGTGAGATGGTTCTTTCTTCAACTTTATTCCGAATTTGTCCAAAAAATCTATCCCTGCTATCATTTCTGGATCTAGATCTTTAACTACAAAAAGATGAATCAATTTTAGTTGCACACTTCCATAGTTTATAAGTTCTGAATCATTTGCACAGTGTATTCATCTTTTTGTTTCTTTTAAATGGATATCTTTCATATCTTTGATAATCTCTGCTTTAATAACATTGACTCGGGCCCCTGTGTCCAACAGGCACTGTACACTTTTATTCTTTATGCGAAACTCTATACTTGGTCGTCCTTTCAATTCTTTATAATTTATGTTAAACTTTGGTATTTTCAATACATCTGCATTCTTTATTCTCTTCTTCCCTTTTTCGGTTTTCATATTATCACATTTTCCATTATTTCCATCATGTTCACCATTTAGTATACATATCTCCAGAGGAATATTTTCAAACACATCATCAAACATACAATCACAAACACATTCATACATACAATCAATCATACATCTACATTTACTTCCTATTGTAGCACACAGATCACTTCTCCTTGTGATCGTGCATCCTCGTTTCCCTGATCGTCTCTGAATTTCCTATTATTCGTGAAGTAATCTCTTCTTGTAACATCTTCCCTTCTATCTTTTCTTTGGAACATTCTGTCCCATTCCTCATTTCGTTCTCCTAATTCAGTCACTGAATATTTTCTATTTGTCTTTGAACTTCGCTCTCCATATTTCACATTCGAATAATTTCTCATATCATCTCTTTCAGTCTTTCCGTGGTCTCGTTTTCATTGCTCCCGTTCTCTGAATCTATTTGGATTTTCACAGCATTGTGTTTTTACGTGCTCCTTTTTATTGCAGTGGCTGCACCTGATGTTTGGGCATTCTCTTCTCACATGACCTTCTTCGTGGCATGCCAGACAATAAAATTTTCTCGTTTTGAAATATCTCTTTCTTTCTTCTATTATTCTTTCTTCGTTTTGTGATCTTGGCTGTCGTCTCTTATGTTCAAATTTTCTCCATTCGTTGTCTCTTTTTGTGGTGTACGCGTCAACCCTTATATCTTTACTCTTTGATTCGAATTCGTATATTTTCTTCCGTATAGATTCGATATCCTCAGCTTTCGAGATACCTCTCAAAGCTATTTCTCTCTTCACTTCTCTATCATTTACAGCGTTAGCATATGCTAAGTCTGATATCTCTTTTTTACCTAATTTCTTTTTTACTAGTTTTCCAACTAGTTCGTCTATTTTCCGAAATACGGTTGTGGGGTCGTTTGATCCAACTTTTATTTCAACAAGTTCCCTCATTATCTCCAGAATGTTCTTTTCTCTGGTGAATGCAGATCTCATTTTTGTTTCCCATGTATCTCCCTGTGCATTTTCGTATTTGTTTATTGCTTCCGGAGTCATGAATGCTGTCAACAGCCACACTCTTCCTTCTTCTGAGAATCCCATGGTCTTCGCATATCTGCCGAAGCTCTTTAAGAATTTCCCAACTTTTGACTGAGATCCGTCAAATATGTCTGGAGCTCTAATGTTCGGAGTCACGTGGTCGTTGGTCACCATATTAAGAACATTAATTGGGTTTTCTTTACATTTATTAATATCACAATTTGCATTGAGACTAGAACAATTCTCCGTAAAACTTGCGTAGCTCGTGATTGTTCTTGATTGATAATCTTTAATAATATTCCTTAACGTCTTATTATTCAAACAAATTTGAATTACAATTAAATTATTACAAAAAAAATTATACTTTAAATTATAATTTAATTATTACAAAAATAATATATACTTTAAATTTGAAATAATTGTTATTTATTTTAAGAAAATATTATTAAAATATTATTTATGAAAAATTAGTTTAATTTTAAAGTGATTATTTAAATTTTAATACTTAATTAAACAACCCGACGTTTTAAAATATTTAAAATATCAATCTTCCATCTGGGTGGGAGAAGCACAATCCTAAAACAACATACCAAACAACACACAATAAACACCATTCAAAAATATTCCTCACATTGACAAAGGATGTTATCTTCAAAGTTAATGTTACAATATCTTGAAAAAGAATATTTATGTAATTAATGGCAATGTTAAAAAGAATTTGTTCAAAAATTCTCAAAAATCATTATTTGCATTTTATTCACCAGAATTTTAGAAAGAACCGAACATTAATGATCCGATTTATTTGTTTATTAAACGTTTAAAATAAAATAAACTTTTTACAAAAAATAACATAAGTTTTGATTATTTATATCCCAAATACTTTCTATGCTCTGCAATATTACTTCCACTTTCATTACGTCAATGTTCCAGGATTACATTAACAATTAATTGATTAGTGTCAACTAGCTCAATATTTACAAACTAATTTTAACAGAATGAAAGAACATTCTGGAATTTAAGACAAATTACGGAAAAGATATGATGTTTAAATTAAAAATCTTAGTGGCCATGTGAAATCAATTTCTTAATTCCTGACATCGAAAAAATATAAATAAATAAAAATTAAATAGATTAAAATGTGAGCATTTTTCTTAATAATGAATGAATATTAAAATATCTAGATTATATTACCATCTGGATCGAGATTCTGAAACCCTAAGTTGTCCAAATCGCCAAAGTTTGAATTTGGGTGTTTTACCTCGGCCTCCTTGACTTTATGATAATCTTTAATAACTAGATCCAGATATTCTGAAAAGCAGTTATAACATTTAGCGTCTCCAGTTCTTGGACAAATGGCTTTGTTGTTATATACACCTGTATTATAATGTACAATTAAAGTAATTTAAGAAACTTTTATTCATAATATACACATTTGTAAAAGATAAAATTTATTTAATTCATGATAGCATAAATTTATAAATTGTGGGATGCTCAAGCGAAAGAGAAAGAAAAAATAATTTGTTAACAAATTGTGATCGATTTCCCATCGCTCGACATTGAGATAATTAAACTTTATTTAAAATACATTTATGTTTCTTAATACAATATTCAAAAAAAATAAAAAACATTTTAATTTTAAGCAAATATTGGTTAATAGAAATATTTTAGAAAAATAATTTTGTTAAAACTCTTTTAAGAAATCGATTATTGAACACGTTTCGGAAATTCGTTTTCCACCATCAACAATTATATTTGTTAGTCATAATGTTACTGTTTTGTAAAGTTAGTTTAAAAGGGAAGGTTGATTTGTTAATGTGTCTTAATTTAAGACATTATTGTATAATAAAAGAAAAAATGTTTTAAAAATTTTAATTAAAGATTTTAAAATTTGAAACGGCTTTCTTTTGTCCATTTTGAATGTTTATTAATGGATTGTAATGTCGTATTAATAATGATTCACAGAACTGCCGCTCATAGTGCGAATCAAAGCCATTCTGCAAAAAATAAAACTCATCCTTTGAAACATAAGAAATTCAATTTTTACAGTGTAACCAATGACCAAGAACCTTACTCAATCGACTCGATTGTGAATGCTCACTAATCTTGGTTTTGATATGACGATTTGTCTTTCCAATGTACGAGTATTTACACCAGTGACAATCAAATTTATAAACCAGATTAGCTCGTAATCCACAAATCGTTTTCGATGTATAATATTTAATATATTTCCATACATATAGAATATAAGAAACCATTCGGTTTTTTAAACGGTGAAAATGCTCTTTCTAGAAAACTAGAGTGGCCGAAACTACCAGATAACCTGAACAACTTGATAAAATTTTGATGATTGAAATTCTTCGAAGATCAATACGTTTGAATTCAGTTTTCCAAAAATATGTAAATAACAGGTTCAGGTTTCCAGTTCATTTCGCAGCTCTGAATAAATCTAAAGGTACATTGTTTATTGAAATAACTAAATAATATTCGTAGATTGCAATAGTAATGAGACATGTTATTATCAGTCAGCAATTCGAATAACAGCAGGTGGAAATCAGTTTTCAGAAGCAATTTGTATGTCTGAGTCGTTATTAAAAATGAATAACAAAATGTTAAAAATAAAATATTATTTGAAAATAAAGGCAATACTGTTTGCTAAATATTTTAATGATTGCAGTGACTTTACTTTAACAATTTGAATGTTAATAAATTGATTTGTAGTGTCTTATGAATAGTGATTCACATGACTATTGTTGGAAATATGAATCGAAATCCTTTTGCACTGCAAAAACCTTGTCTTTTAAAATGAATGACGTTCTTCCCGTACAACATTTTCAGTGGTCAGGAACATTACTTAATCGATCGTGCTTTGAAGAATATTGAAAGTTTGAATTGTGAATGGATTCTGTATTCTACCAGAGACGGTGCTTTATATTACTTTACATGTTGCTTATCTTCTTCATAAGAGTGGTGAGCTGTGGTTTGGGAACATGAACAAAGTAAAGCTCACATGAATGTCATGCCCGTTTATTGCACCAGAAACAACAAGTTTTTGTTGCTGTTAATTTTCTTACTGAAAGGGGGCTGGTTTTCCACAGAGATAATGAGTTGATTGGATCTTTTGAAAATAAAAATCTCATTGGCATTATTGAATTGCATTACAAGTTCGATGCACTTATTTGCGATCACCTTTTATGGAAATAAACAATGCCTATTTATCGTCCATTATAGTTGCAGAGTTCATCCTGGTATCTCATGAGACGATGGAGTAGGCAAAACATTTTTCTTTCGACGTTAATTCTACACCTTCATATGACTTTTTTTTATCAGCCCTAGCTTACTGTACGCTACATACATAAAAAGAACTCACATCCCTATGGAGAGTTTCCAGGAATTTATTCCTTTTAATGGAAATGGTTCAGAACCCTCAGCAGAGAAAATTATTCACCGCTAAAAAGAAAACGAAATGGGATTATATTTTACATCTTTGTCCCCTTTAGTGTACCCCCACAAAATCTAGTAGGGCAAAGTACTAACTTAACCTCATTAAGATGAGGATTTTTTGAACTTGTTTAGCAGCTATTGTAGTAATATTTTTGTAGTATATTTTTGTAACGGTTTTCATATTTTTGAATAATTTATTTATTGATCAAGAAAACAAAATTATTGAAAGGTAAATTTCTAATTTTTTGTTTGATTCGTAATTCAAAGGTCCTTATTTTTAAATAGATAAGGGAATGTATAAAGCAACCACGTAGTAGCTTCTTAAATTTTTTTCCTAATCGTTTTTTGCCACCGCCTGCATCGATGCAATATAAACAAGAAAAAAAATCGCTAGTCCAGGAGATAGTGCTGTCAAGTTTATGAATTTATTTCAAAATCAGGCATTTTCCAGTCAGAATATTCCTTACGATACATATTGTCCTTCTATCAGCCAAATTGTTTCAAGTCGAGTCTGTGTAGACTTTAATTTATATTGCGCTTCTTTAGAAATGTTGAAAATTCATCGTAAAAGCATCCGTAATCGTATTATCATCACAAAAGAAGCCAAAAAAAGTAATAGCAAAGCGAAAGAAAGAAATCTTGATTGAAATTGATGAAGATGTGGAATGGATAAATGAAGAACATCTCGATGCTCAAGTAATTGAACCTGATCTATGCACTCTCAGCGGAAACATTCCTTTGATTAATATTGAAACACACTTGAGAAATAATTCCCATTAATTCATATAGAATTTTGAATAAAAATGATATTTATATACTAAAAAATGTGAATTATAGTATTTTATCTTCATAAAAACTTTAACAATTTTTTTGTGACGTCACAAGGGGGAGGGGATTAAAAAATTCATTTTTTCGTGTCACAATTTATGAATGTATTTTAATATTTATTAAATTGTGATATATTAAAACTTCCTAAGAAAAACATGAGATGTCATGTTACCTAGCTGATCAACTAAAATTTCTAATAGATGCAATGAATTGCATTTACCCTACAATAATGAAATTGATGAAGATTTCCCAAATGAATTTGTTCAGTTTTTTGCCTAAATGCACAATGAGATCGATCATTTTTCAGTCTCTTTGTATGACATTATTACATGGATGTAAATGAATTCTACTTTTTCTTAGCACCACTTTTGCGTTTTGAATCTATCTGACTTTCAGTTTGTACAGGGGATAATTTTAATTGTTAATCTATTCGATCTAAATTCTAATCCCTTGTAAAATTTCCCTTATCTTATAGGAGAGAGATCATTTTTAAGACTAAAAGAATCAAGAATGAGTTACTTACACATATGAAGCAAGAGTGGTTGAATGATCTGTCTGCTATGACTCTTGAGCATTATGAATAAGACGCATTCAACCTAACGAAAAGCAGAAACGTTCAGCTTTAATTGTATAATGTCCTTTCATTGAGTCGATATTGCAACAATACATATATCTTTAAAAGTTTGTGTTCCTCCTTCTTTTGCTTGTAACGAAAGGATAAATTGTAAGTAATACTGGAATACTAAAATATACCACATTACTCCGAAAATAAGCCCATGAGCGTATTTTTAGCTGGGATTATTTTCTGAAAATTTCTCGAAATTACTTTTATTTGAAAAAAAATATGCTAGATTTTATAAAGTTATGTATATTCATTTTTAATTTATACAATTGCCCATTTTCTCGAAAAAAGTATGATTTTCCAAAAGATGTCCCATAGATTATTTACGGAAATAACCGGTAACATCCATTGCAAGTTATATAGACTGAAAGCAAAAGGATATTCCAAGAAATATACATGCACCCATTCTCATTAGAAATCTATGTACCCAGGTGTCTTAATCAGATCCTGAATATAACCCATCCACTAAAATTAAAAATATATGAAATACAACTTCTTCAATCATTAAAAATATTTTACTTTAATGAATTTTATTGTCAACAATTTACCATTTCTGAACTACTAATGTTTAAGAACTAATGTTTAACCGTCGAATAGGCTATATCACAATCTCCGTCCGCTTGATATATCAAAGCCTTTGTTTCCACAGCGTTTTTTCAAGTTTAAACATGGAAAGCATACAATGTCTGACATGCTACTTGTTGGCCTCAGCTATTAAACGTATTAAGAAAAAGATATAAGTAAAGAAGGGATTTTATAACAAATACAGATTGAACTAAGAACTTTGCATTAACCTAATATTAATTTTATAGCTCTTAATGATGATTCAAAAACATCGAAACATATTTTGTGGTATTTATCGGGTTCAAGATTACAATCAGAATTCATGATACAATTTTTTATTAATACCACCGTATAACAATTTAAACAAATTTCTGAGGAACAATATGTTCAATTTGCACAAACCAGATATCAACATTTTAAATATAAATATAAACATATAGGGATTTTAATTTGTGAATAATTATTTATTCAGAATTTTGAGTTGTTATCGAAAATTGAAAGTTGTTTTTTTTAAATGTTATCTTTAATTAAATTTTTTTTATTAATACTTTTTCATTGGATTTACAAAATTTTCGTTCGTTTAATATTTTACAATTCCATTACATTTATTTTAATTTGCTCATCCATTTTAGTTTATTTGTAACATAATTCTGGATTTTTGAAAACTTTCGTTAAAACTTAATTCTTGATTTTAAACGTAACTTTAATAATTAATTTTTGATTTTGTTAAAAAAACTTAACTTTAATTATTTATTATAATTTAATTAAAAAACATTTGTTTTTGTATTTTAACTTAGACTTAAATTTTGTACTTAAAATTTTTTTGTATACCGGAGTTTAAATATTTTAGATGTTAAAAAATTAAATTTTCAAAAATTTCAAATTGGCCAGAAATAGCAACAGTATTATTCATGTTCTTTAGCATTTATTAGGCTTTTGCTGGATACAAATGGGTTGGACACCGAAGTCAGATGAACTGGAAATGTAATTAGCTTTCACAAAGTAGTTGTCACATATTTTTTTCTTGAATAAAAATTACCAAACTAACTTTTTAGCAAATTCACACATGCCTTAGACTGCATAATGTCATGGAAAATGTATTGTCTGATATCATTCTTACAAACATTGATGTCATAAGAGACAAACATAGGAATTATTGCAACAGAGTAAACGATTGCCTACAAAAGTTGTCAAAGAAAATAGAAACTATTTGACGCGAAAGAGGTACAGTTTCAGGATGCAAACCCAAAAAGAGTGCAAAAGTGTATGGATCTGTCAAATTAGTATTTTGGACCGAGTCTTCGTCTTGGAATGCCAAACTAATTATTTATGCATAACATTAAAATTGTAACACTGCAATATCGGTAAAATCAAATTAGAATTTCTGATAGAAAATATTATTTTGATAATAACAAATTTGTCCTTAGCGTCTTTCATTTTATTGGAATAAATTATTTCAAAATAAAAACAGTAAGTTAAATAATATAAATTACTAATAATCATAGATTTGCATTTATTAATAAAACAAGTAAATGTAAGGTAAGTCTTACTGTTCCTTATGCAATGCGCCAATGTACTTCCATTCTTCGTTCTAATGGTATTAAACTTATCAACGATATCTCTTGTTAAATGTCGTTTCGTAATGGTATTATTACTGGGGTCATTCCATATTATTTTTGCCAAATATTCCAAGGACTCAACACACGGAATACCTTCTGAATGAATAAATTAGTTTAAGAATATATTTAACTATTAAACTATTATTTTTAAAAATTAATTTATTATTATTTAATACCTATATTTTATTATTATTTGAAATAAAACCATTTGAAAATACAACTTATATTAAATAAGTTTGAAAGAAACGTTTAAAAGAAGCAAAGCATAAAAAAGAAGACAATCCAAAAAAAAAATAAAATCAGTCTAAACGAATCAAAGACAATCTACTTAAAACTGAACCACCAGTCATAACCTTGAAGATACCCTTCGTGCCAACATTGACAAGCTAGTCAGCAAAAAAAAGAATGTCAAATATCCCATTAAATTTAGTAAACTGTTAGATTTTCTTCTACACTTCATTATTTTTTTAAAAAAAGTACTATCGTGTGTTTGTCTTTTTACTCATATACTAAAATTTGTTTGTTTTTTTTAAATTACTGAACATATCATTTGTTCTTAATCAATACCTCATAAGTTTGAAAAAACGAAAAAGTCGATTTTTGAGTACTTTTTTCATAATTTCAGAAATATTCGAAAAAATTGATTTATCAGCACTTTTTCGAAAATGTTGATGTGGAATCTGAATGTGCGTATATGGGTTCTCCCCTAGGGTTTCAGGTGCATCAGCACTTTTTTGATATTCTGCTTCCTTGTACCTCTAAAATCGATGTGCATTTTGTGTAAATTTGTACATTATGTTAATTGTAGGAAGTAATCAATATATGAAAATTCTAATTGCACATTCAGATAGAGAATGCAAATGTGCATCAAACACATGATATCGATTTTTGACACTAACACTTAAAAATTTTTACCGGAAATTCCAAAAATATTTGAAAATTTTTTTCCTGCCAGAAAATAATTAAGAAATTTGTGTTTTAGTTTTAATACCTAATTAATGTATGTGGTACTGGCATAACTTTTTCTTTATAAATATTATGTATATAAAAACATTTTTTCTAAAATAAAAATAATCCAAAAATTTGAAAATCGAATATGTGGGAGTAGCAAAATCCCTGCCCATTAATTTTTGTGGTCGCATTGTCATGATTTTTGAGAAACGCTATATTAGGATATGTTTCAATTATATTAAAAAATGTATAAATTAAATAATTTATTTAAAAAATGATTTGATAGTTCATTGAAAACAACAATAAAAAATTCAATACTCCGAATCAATTATTATATTTCGAGTTAGTGTGCCGAGTTATCGTTCATAGACTAATGTCTGAAATTAAATCGAGTCGAATAGCTCACTTTGATTGATCAACCAATCAGAGCGAGCCTAGTCAGAGGTTTGAAAAACAAAGTGAAATTTTAATTACTTTTCGGTTTGATTTGATTGAAAAACGATTTTTAATTTCGTGATTCTCTTTTAAGACAAATTTACGATATTTTAAATAATTATACAATTTTTATTATTGCTACAGATTTTAATGAACAAATGTAAAAGCGATTGATATTTCTGTAATGATTTTTATTAAAACGATTTTCTTTGTTAATTTTCAAATTTCTGTGCATCTGATTTAGAATTATATTTATATTTTTTTACGAATTAAATTTATCAAACGAACTTTGAGCTTCTTATTTAACAAAAATAGTTAATCGAATTTCTGAAGCAAAACTATAATCGAATATTCAAATCGAAATTTATTGAATTCTGATTATATTGCAAATAAAACATTCCCGATGAGCAAACATTTATTACTTACAATAAAATGGACCCACCATGAAATTTTCGGCGCCATGCCTCTGTCACCATTGTAAGGTCTTACGCGTAACCTGGAGATCAGATGAAACAAAAGTAAATTTATTAAATCTGTCAAAGCCTTAAAAAGACGGTAAAATAATACCTCATTTCTTAAATCTTAAAATAGTTTTATGTGAACTGAAAAACTAGTGATTTTGTTGGGTATTACAATTAAATCTCGTTTCTATCTTTATTTATATTAAACTACTAATCTGACTCCAAATCGACCTTAAGGTTTCTTCCAACAATAATATATGAAGAATGAACACAATTCCTTTTAATAAACTTTATTTGCAAATGACAACTTGAGCACAAAACTGAAATCGAAAGTTTATCACTAAATCAAATGTTTGAAGCACACTCAATCAACACAAATCAATATCAATTTTGAGCGAGCGATATCTGAAAATCTAACATCAATCTTTCTCCTTTACAGGATACTAGATTGGTTAACAACAATTAAATAAAAAAGATTACCGTAATACATGATGAAGTTTAAAAAATCTTTAATAGGGTCTGCAAGTATAATTTTTTGTCCGAAATTTTGTGTGAATAATACTAAAATAATAATTGTTTATATACTAGTTTTTTCTAACCTTGAAAATTAGTTTGCTAAAACAAATCTAAAAATATTTACAAATTTTATACAAATTTTATTAAAATAATGTAAATCGAAAATTATTGATTTTTTAACAAAGAATTATTTTTAATAAAATTTTTACAAAACTTTTTGATTAAAAATTTAAATTTATATTTTGAAACCCAAACAATTGTAACATATAATGTATTCATTCAATATTTTCTAAATATAAATTTTTAAAATTATTTTTGACTCAATCAAGACTAATGTTGATTTGATCTTTCAATGGCAATGTGTAACAAGTTGAAATTAATTACAAAGAAATAATAAAAAAAATGTTTTTTAAAAGTTTTGCAACTATTTTTGCAATTATTAATTAAAGAAAATATTTTATATTTTCGAGTCATCAAAAATATTAAACATGTATTTTTCAATTATTTATAATATACATCGAGCAAAATAGAAATTTCTTACAATTAACTTTAATTTAAAATGCTAATTAATCAAATTATTAGAAAACAGTTTGCTCTAGCTTTTGTTATAAAAAATTTCAAAATGAGAAAACATTTAAATATAAATTTTAAATATAAAATATTTTCTTCCATCTGGAAAGTAGACGCTTTTCAAATTTAAGAAGAGTTTTTCCTGGTGAAAAAAGTCAGTACACATAAAATGTCATGAAAAATAAAGAAAATATTTTTTTCGAGCAGAAAATTATAATTTCCCTAAAATAATTTTAATGAAAGATAGATTATAATATTTTATAAATTTTTAGATGAGTCGGGATATTTTTTGAAATTGGGAAGAACTATTTTTGCAAAACGTATCCTATTTTTATGTCAATATTAAAATACTAGTAATAATATCTATAAAACATTTATAATGAACCTGGGGCAGTTTTATTATACTTTCCAAGCATTTTTTCTAGATGAATAATAGCATTAACTCCATCATACATTTCTTTTGCTGCTTGTATTTCTGTTAGACCTAATCTTCTTTGATTGCTGATATCGAACACTCCACCAACATTTTCTGTATGCTCTCCATACGTGCCTCGGGCTTGAAGACTATACTTCTCACAGATTTGCTAAATTATAAATATTTTAAAAGTATTACATTTGTGAAGAAATGGAAAAATAAAAGAATTTATAGAATACATAAAATTCGTCGACATAAGACTCGCCAATAAATTTAAAAAATATTTTATCTTTATATTTTATACAAATCACTTTGTGAAATTGATTTATTTATCCATAATAAAACATAAACATTTATTTAAAAATTTTAAAATTTATCTACTTACACATATTTTTATTAATTCTTCAATCGAATTTATATTTAATTTTGAATGAATTCATTTTTACGTAGTTATTCCAAAATATATTTTTTTTATCGATAATATAAGTTTCTTTAGATGGCTCAAAAAACTTGTTAAACAATCATTTTATATAAATTGTTGCTTTGTCAATGCAACATGAATATATCGTCTCATCTTTTCAAAGAATTGTTGAGGTTATGTTTAAAACAAGTTAATAAAAAGTCTAGTGACAATTTAAGCGCAATTTCCTTATGTTATTCGGTGCCCAAATATTAAAACGTTTATATCAGTATTTGACTATGATTAATTTTTTGTTACC